>JABSTT010002456.1:0-76679 GCA_013339685.2 Hyalomma asiaticum
CAATTAATAACAGGAACACCTACCCATGAAAAAGAAGTTCTACGAAGGATAAGCATTGGGATAGAGCGCATTTGGAAGGCATTTCGAAATCATGACTGGAAACTTGCCGCTGTCACCAAAGCGAAGAGTATTTAATCACCGCTTTCTCCCAGTACTAAAGTACGGTGCAGAAACGTGGAGGATAACGAAAAACTTGAGATCAAAATAAGCAGCACGCCACGCGCAATGGAAAGAAGAATGATAGGTGCAACGTAAAGAGATAAAAAAAACGAGCTGAATGGATCAGGCAACAGACAGGAGTAGCTGATATTATTATATCAATTAAAAGAAAGAAGTGGACCTGGACAGGACACGTCATGAGGAGGAAAGATAACAGATGGACAGTAAGAGCGACGCAATGGATACCAGGAGAGGGAAAACACAACAAAGGCAGCCAAAAGGTTAGACGGAGCGATGAAATAAAGGAGTTCGCGGGCAGAGTGTGGAACCAACTTGCTCAGGATAGGTCAAATCGCAGATCGTCCGAAGAGGCCTTCGTCCAGCAGTGGACATAAAAATAGGCTGCTGCTGCTGCTGCTGCTGCTGCTGCTGCTGCTGCTGCTGCTGCTGCTGCTGCTGCTGCTGCTGCTGATGATGATGATGATGATGATGATGATGATGATGATGATGATGACACGAGTGGGGCAAAGTGTGGTAAGCAGCGAAGATGTGTGCTTGGCAGCAGGGGCGCATCCAGAAATATTTTCCGGGATCAGACTCTATGTACATATATATATCAAAGACAAGGGACCCATCTCACTTGTACTCGCTACAGCTTTCGACACTACGTTTCTCGTTATGCTGCTTTAGGTTTATAACCACCATCTTTTTATTTATCAGCTAAACTTCCATGATGAGTATTTTAGAAGGCCTTTCTAGGGGCCTGGCTGTCCTGCACATTTGCGTGTGTTGCTCCTTCTTTTCGCGATTACAAAAAATAAAATTGTGTGTGTGTGTGTGTCCGATAGAACAACGTGGGAAGGTCCAATAGCAATGTTAGAATGTCTGGCTCGACTATTGCCGCACGATCAACCAGACATCATCACGCTGAGTCTTTAACGCCCTACCGAACAAGGCCTAATGCCTTCAAGTTTTCCTTTTTCCGTAACACTAACAAGGAATGATGGAACGCGCTACAATTGCCATTCTTAAATTCTATTGAATGTACAGAGCTCGTTAATTCATCATGTGCTCATTTGCGCAGCACGTAAATAAGACTTGACTTATGATATAAGTTTGTAAATAATTTGTTTTATTTCGTGTTGTAATTATTGACCCCTTCCTGCCAGGGGCCTCGTGGGTTGGCAGAATTGTGTAAATAAATAAATTATAAATAAATAAATTAATAAATAAATAAACGTAGCTCCACGTGCGAAGATTCACACCGTAATATGCTTCAACGTGGCTAAACCTTCGAGCTCTGTCTGGATTTTACTATTAAAACGAACCCCTCACCAGCAAAAAATACCTTAGTGATCGATGCAAGATTTGTACCGACGGGTACAAACACTACCACCGTATTCCCGTCGTCGAGCCAACTTATAACGCTCGCAGCCGATATTCCCGACCACCACCTCCCAGAGTACCAAAGTCTTAACAACACCGCGACACGTTATTCCGCATACAGACGTGACTCATTGTAAATTACCAACCCAAACGGAAGCGCCCAGGAAAGAAATTGTCATAATAGCAGCGGTTTCTTGAAGCATGTCAGCCCGGAGAGACGTGGGAAAGAAAGAAATGTAGGCAAGCGGAAAGGGGGGAGATCGGGGGGTAGAACCACAGCCCACCCATACCACTGGCTACACCCCTGCTTGAAAACCCTCCTCGTGGGTCCCTCCCGTTTCTCCCTCGTGGACAATAGCCGCTGAGGTGCACCTCTTGTGCACTTTCCTGATGATGAAACATGTCCCGTTACGGTGGTCTTGTGGATCGTATGTGGCACAGTGTCCAATATATATAGGACATCAGGAGTCAACTTGGCTCCTGATGATCCAAGGCTTCTTTACTAACATCACCCATGATTTCCAAACATCATTGAAATAAACACTGGTTCAAGGTATTCGCAGTATGGCAGTAGAGCGTATTTATTGATTCCACAGTACAAACACACGCGTTAGTGAACAGCAACAACTGTTGATGGTTGCTATAACACCTTGAACCCCTACTTGCTTGTGTGTGCTATCTGAAAACACCCCCTCTCTTTTGTGATGCAGAAAAAGAGGTCGCACTTGATGCAAAAAGAAATTTTGTCTTCTTCGCGCACCCTTGTAGCCAGCACATAACACCATTTGGGATATCTGCCAACCGTGGCAAATGCTTTAGAAGATTTCCCTTAGCATTATTGCTTGTAGGGATGCTCGCTTCATGGATGATGATCTTGCATAAATGGCACATAGCTATTTCGGGGAATTGGCCAAGACCTGATCATCTGAGTTTGCGTGCGTGCACCACTTTATGAAGAAAAGAAATGGAAGAGGAAGAAAACGGAGTAAAAGTTCTGTTATTGTTTTTCCTTTGAATGATCCAGTAAGCATTTCTCTTCAGTATCGCCAGGAAATAATTCCCCAAGCAGAGTGCGTGAAGTATTTAGGTGTGTTTTACGATCATAAACTGAGTTGGCGCGACCACATTGAGCACATTAAATGTAAGGCTACTCGCCCTGTTGGGATGATACGCAGACTTGGCCAGCACCCCTCTGGGTTACGCAGAGACACTCTTCTTATGATATACCGTATGTATGTTCGTCCGATTCTAGAATTTGGTTGTATTTTATACTCTGGTGGTCCGGCATACAAGATTAATCCTTTGGTTCTTTTAGAGCGAGAGGCTCTTCGGAGTTGTCTCAAGGTGCCAAAATTTACTGCAAATCATGTTCTGTACCAAGAAGCCCGAATACCCACGTTAGTTTGCAGATTCCATATCCTCACTGTCAAAACATATTTACAAATTTATGCGTCTTCACAGAGGCGATCACACTTCGTGTTCTGTACTGAAGCGCTAACATTTTTTGATGAGCCTTGGTCTCGCATATACAAACCTCAAGTTTTGTTTGTGCAGAATCAACTAGAGGCTTTAGATGTTAACATTCGCGATATCGTCTCAACGGATAAACCATTGCCCAATGCTAAAATTGAATTGGATATGATATTCCCTTCTAATGCCAAACTCTTACCTTCCAGATACTTATAGGCTTATTAGAAGATCATTTATGTCAATTGGGAATTGATAACGTAATTGCGACGGATGCATCCATGCGTGAGGAGAAAGCGGGAGTGGGCATTTTTTCAGAGACTTTGTCTTGGTCATATACCTTGCGCCTCCCGGATTATACACCCATATTCGAAGCAGAGCTCTTAGCCATTCTTTTAGCCATTCTCAAACTTCCTGCACAAAATTCGGCAGTTGTTATAGTGACTGATTCGCTTTCGGTATGCACATCACTCGCTTCAGCTTCTCCCTTCCAAGTGTTCTGCTCTAAACGCATTCACTTCATTAATTCCTCCCCACTTGCATGAATATGATTGGTGTGGGTGCCAGGCCATCGTGGCATATTTATAAACGAGATGGCTGATGTTCTCGCGCGGTGGGTCCCTAGATGGGCGGTAATGCACGTGGTGCCTACTACTGCCTTGTTACTTTGTCTAGATACCGTAAGTACTCCTTACTTCAAGATTCTTTAAAAATGAAGTTACCTATTGAAGAATATGGGCATCTTTCTTTTGTTTGGAATAATAAGTGGTGCCCCTCTCGTAAACTGGAAGGTGGCAATAAACAAATTTCGCTGTCGTAATCCCTTCATTAAATTTTTATTTACACAGGTCTGGTCTGGTGCCATCTCCGCTATGCTGCTATTGTCAAGAGCCTGAAAACATTGATCACTTTTTATTACCTGTCAGCGTTATAGTAGTCAGAGGAAAGACATTATCGAAATTTCATTATTAAACGGAAGCGCCCAGGAAAGAAATTGTCATAATAGCAGCGGTTTCTTGAAGCATATCAGCCCGGAGAGGCGTGGGAAAGAAAGAAATGTAGGCAAGTGGAAAGGGGGGAGATCGGGGGATGAACCACAGCCCACCCATACGACTGGCAACACCCCTGCTTGAAAACACTCCTCGTGAGCACCTCCCGTTTCTCACTTGTGGAAAATAGCCGCTGAGGTGCACCTCCTGTGCACTTTGCTGATGATGAAACATGTCCCGCCACGGTGGTCTTGTGGTTCGTATGTGGCACAATGTCCAATATATATAGGACATCAGGAGTCAACTTGGCCCCTTCCATCCAAGGCTTCTTTACTAACATCACCCATGATTTCCAAACATCATTGAAATAAACACTGGTTCAAGGTATTCGCAGTATGGCAGTAGAGCGTATTTATTGATTCCACAATACAAACACACGCGTTAGTGGAACAGCAACAACTGTTGATGGTTCCTATAACACCTTGAACCCCTACTTGCTTGTGTGTGCTATCTGAAAACACCACCTCTCTTTTGTGATGCAGAAAAAGAGGTCGCACTTGATGCAAAAAGAAATTTTGTCTTCTTCGCGCACCCTTGTAGCCAGCACATAACACCATTTGGGATATCTGCCAACCGTGGCAAATGCTTTAGAAGATTTCCCTTAGCATTAATTGGTTGTAGGGATGCTCGCTTCATGGATGATGATCTTGCATAAATGGCACATACCTATTCAGTGGAATTGGCCAAGACCTGATCATCTGAGTTTGCGTGCGTGCACCACTTTATGAAGAAGAAAAAATGGAAGAGCGAGAAAACGGATTTGTAGAGTGAAAAGAAAAGGCTTTATTGGTGAGCTCCAGTTTTCATCCTCTTCTTCCGCGGATGATTCATGGGCCTCTGCAATAAGCCCGTAACCAACTTCCATGCGGATATCTTTTGTCTTCTTCTGTTAGCCTTCGTATTCTTGGTGTATTGTATCCACGAGTTGCTGAGTGCGATGTCCTGGTAGTTCTCCTGAATAGAGAAAATAAAGGCACAATGATAGATTCACTTGAAACAAGGAAATCGTGGATTTATGAAAACCAGCGCACGCGAAGGACGAAGTGCAGCGTCTAACGGGCATGCATGAAATAAGTCCCGTTGTCCAATATATTGGACGCGGCAAGTAGGTGCTCGCCATACCGAAATAACTGGGAATGGGCCGGCAGAAAATGCGTCATAATGTGCCCCGAGTACTCACGTTTAATGAACGAGGCAAATACTTTCATAAATGCAAACCAAGTACTTGAAATAATACTTTTACGGGCGGTGCCGTAGAAGACGCCGCTGCTGAACGCTGCCATTTTGCACTCGCACGCCAGCCGCGTCGCTGCATTTATTTCGCCAACAGTTTATAGGGGGCGCTAGTATACGTTAAAAAAAGAAAAGCAGTTTTCAACGCCAGGGTGTTGGTGCTCCGGTTTCAGCGAAGGAGAACGTGTTGTCCACTATATTGGACATTTCTCCATAGCCAGGACTCGAGAGGATAAGTGGACGTATTCGCTGACTACTTCCAGCGCCTATTTACTTAACGCGAAGCAATACTGTTCTCTGCCGGCATTTTTGAACATATGTTGTCTGCGTGTTAATCTTTAAAATCAGTGCTCCACATAGCCTCTCAAATTCAGTGATAACGTTTTTCAATGAGTGAAACATGCACTGTGCCCAGCGACAGTTTTCAATTCCTTATAAGGCTTGATAATGAAGGGGCGAATTTGCCAATTCACATTAATTTATTCAATTAAGTATCAACGCAAGAAATAAATCGTGACACAGTCACTGGCGAAGGCATCGTACGACAAACAACGCGCATGCGCCTCTCTCTGATAATCCCAGCGACTGTCTTCGCCCTTTGCAGTGACGACCGCATGGGACGTCACTGAGACAATTAGCATGTGCCGCCAAGCAGTGGTCCATGCCTCAAGTTCGAAGTTTCGCCGATGAACCAGCCACAAGATAGGGTGAACACGTGCTGACGACCGCTTGGTGGCAGCGAAGACATCGGCTCCTCTGACCATCACTCTGGTTGTATCGCAGCCACACTCCATGCATACGACACCAGGCACATCAAACACTACGCCGAAAAAGACGAACCGAAACTAGTTGCACGTTCGTGCTGTCGCACGGCTCGGCGAAGTACTTGGCGCGCCCGGTCCCGGCGTGCGTTGAAGAGTAGCACGCAGTGCGTGGCCACTTCGATGGTGCAGAGGCACAGTGCTTCCCTGACAAGGAAGCGGTCAAACGGCTGACACCTGTCGTCGAAGCAGGCGTCCAGGCTACACTTGAGGAGACCGAACGTGGCGACAAAGGTGGTCGGTCGGCGTCCAGTGCTCCCAGCGTGATGCCTGACATGCTGGCGACGAACAAGTTGGACAGGAGCCATCGGCACGCAAGCGGTGGGTTCGACTCCCATTCGACAACGTTGGCTCTGCGTAAGCTCAGTTGTTGCAGGACTCCGTACATTGCACACCCGCCGCGTCTGAAGCGCTTGCACTGCAACTGAAGACCCCGGTTGTAGACAGATACGCTTACGCAACGGCGCAGGGCGAGCGTCAGGTTGGCGTACCTTCAACTCCAGGTCATGCTCAGCTGGTAGGTGGCACGTAGTCCAGTTGCAAAAGGACGGCGCGTAATGCAGGAGCTCATTGGAGTGCGTGAGGAAAAGGAAGCTCGACGCATAACGGCTTCCCGAGATGACAGCGGCGGTCGTCGAGCCTGCGGCGGCTTCCGCTACCACGCACTGTGCTTGAAGAAATTGGTGGGGCCGTCGCTTGATAACGCCGGAGTGTCCTTGGATCGGACTAGCAGTGGACACGGGTGTCATCACTTTCGGCCGGCAGGAGAGAAACTGCGGTGGCAATGCAGAAGACGGCACCTTCCCAGGACGACGTGTCAAGCTGGCACTATCGAACGTCAGGATTTGCAAGTGCTGCGCAAGCCACCACGCGACCTCGCTCGGTGGCTGACGCTCGAGAGCTCGGTAGAGAAAGACAAAGACACGCCATGCTCATAACTATGATTTATTGCACGGCCGCTCAATTGAGCGGCCGTGTTTATTCCATACCATAATGTCGAAGTTGTAGTGGTGGTAAAGCTTTATTCAATGTCGAATATTTCAGTGGGTATTCGCCTTCGAAGTAAAGAAGACGTCCAGGCTACACATACCCCAGGGTGGGTTTGTGCCAGATTTGAGGAAAACAACAACAACGACGACTAGGACACAGAAAGCAGACACGGACAAATGCTAACTTCTAACTAACTTTATTTTTTCGTCGCTGTAAATATATATATATGCACATATCCAATCACGTGGGCACCAAGGCCTTCGAGTGCCACAGAACGTTAACGCAAGCCGAATTTCGTTGTAGGCGTGAAAGGCATGCATAAAAATTCCAATTAGGCAAGTCATTTATCTTCATAACACAAGTACTGTCTTGATCTGTCGGCTGCGTTGTTCCAGCCGCGGAAGGCAAGCCATACAACTTCAATGCGATAGAGCTAAGAGAGAAAGAAATTTATTGCGCGATAGCGCTAATGAATTCGATTCGGCGAAGGCTGCGTTGGCGGCAGTGATTGTGCTGGGTGACAAATGGCGGCGGCGACAAACACTAAACACTGGTCAAGGAATACTCATATCATCGCAAAATTCGTTGTGATTTGATTCATCCGATTTCTTTTACACATTTAACAGAAATCGCCGTAAATTGTTGTGTCGGCACAGCGGCCATCGAGGACACTGGCGCTGGAAAAGAACGGTACCACGTAGCAATGAGCATCGACAACGAAGAGCACGTTTTAATCAATGAACACGCGGCTATATACATTAAGCACGCGTCCTCTAGGTTCGTGTGCCCTTACGAAAATGCCATATATGGCACGTATATAAATCAGATGTGGCCACATATAAGTAAATGTGTCCAGATATGTTGCCATATATGTGCTCAAATAAGGCCATATATGGCACATCCATCCCAAATATGGCATCAAATGCAGCCATATATGGCGCGGTCGGCCAATATGTGGGGTAAAATGTAGCCATATATGGCATCAAATACTGCCATATATGGCGGGGTCGGCCCATATGTGGGGTCAAATGCAGCCATATAAGGGATCTGCGGTCATGTACCATATATGAACTGCATGTCTAAATCGCCCAATAAACACGTACGTGGCACGCATACACACACATTACAGCTGTACGTATCAGACAAATTGTCTGACACCATAACGAATACATGACGCACCAGGTGGTTCTATTGCCATTATATTTATATGCACACAATCATCAATACCACATCTCCTGTCATGCACGTACTATATGCATGTCAGTTCCACTTTTTTATATTCTTAATTTCTATTAATGCACGATGCACGCACAGAAGCACGCTAATTTTTTTCTACAAGAAAAATAATATATAAAGTTCAAATGATATTGTTTAATTGTTAGATGTCGAAGGTAAAAAATTGTTCAGGTGTATTACAATGCTTTCAAAATTTAAGAAAAATGTCCCAGCAGCTTTGAAGCCTCCATTTACTGACATTAAAAAGATTGAAAGTTCACTGCATGCATGCACCACGAACTACAAAAAAGCAAGCCCGGCCGTTCACATTATTTTGAGCAATTTACGGCATGAAACATACATTGCAACAATATTAATAGAGATCCGATCACATTCTCCGCGTTTATTTCTCTTGTTATTGGCAGCATATACTAAAGGAACTCATAAGGAGACATGTGCACGCGCACCACGAGCTTTTGATTAACAGCAGAATTACCGATCAAGCAGCAGAACTCAAGCAGAGCTTTCATATTTGTTGAAGAGACAATTAGACAACTCATGTGTTGGCAACATAACATCTTTATTTGAACAGTAAAGCCACCATTAAGCAAGGGGACTCCTCGCTGCCGTTTATACGAGGCATGCGCTGCTAATTACCCTTACAAAAACGCACTCTGCGTTTCAATTAACTGCGTGTCGAGTTCCTTTTGAGTCTATAGAAAATCATTTAAATGGCAATTTCTACTGAGCGCCCTCAATGAAAATTTAATTGGCATACTAACGGAAAGCGTCAACTGACTCTCAGTCGATACCAATTCAGTTGGCAAAATTTAAGCAAGGTTTAATTGAATCGCACTCAGTAGAAATCTTATTGGCCCTATATTGAACACTGCCAAAATGATCTCATTTTAGTAACAACTACATTTCACTTCGGGTGTCGAATTCACAGCATTTATCTTTTGTATAATGTTTGCTATCATGGCCGACCAGGATTACGAATGACGTATAGCATCAGTGCTGTCTGAAACATTCTCCCGTGGATATTTTCGGCGGAACACACTGCATAAACCAATCTTGTCATTATATTTATAACCCTTACTGGGGCAGCCATCTATTACTTAAATCTGCAGGCAAGCGAGTCTTTTCAAGCACGATATGCGTGGCGTTCTTGATCACAATCTACACGGAAGCTGTGAGAAAAATATTCTCGCTGATTCCGTGCGTATATGTTTTTATAAACAGCGAATTTGTTATGGCTAAAATCACTGCATATCAACTAAGATATAAACAGAGATAAAGCCTGTCACGCATGTTAACTACTGAGGGTACGTGAACCTTTCATGTGCTCGTCAAAGGAAACTGGTAGAGGTAGAAACAACTTTATTTTGGAATAGCTATACAGAGGCCTCAAGCGCTCACCCCTCCGGCTGAGGGGCGCAGACGGAGGGGTAAGTCCCTTTGTGTACCCAAACTTGCACCAAGTTAGTCACGGTAGGCAGTCACGGTCCGTGCCTGCACGTGCAGCGCTGTAAGATGGTGCTCCTGTTTACTCTGTGTATTTCCGCGACCAAGAAGTAGTGCGTTGCTTGTGGGAGCGAAAAGCAATAAATGCCTCGCTCGCAGCCCCACGTCATAATACATTTCTGATCAGCTTAACAAAACACGCTCGTAATTGAAGGGTAAACAGTCGAAATGTGCGCGTCTGTGTTTTTTGTCTCTCGTTTGCGAGTCGGAGCGATACACCCCTCCTTTATTTTACGGACTGCTTGCGTAGCCTTCCCAGCATTGCAGCTCATGTAAACGTGTCAGTGGTGGCGACAAGGCACTGTCGCGCAGGGCCAGCGAGAACAACGTGCGGCAGAATTTTTTACAAGTGCGCGCGCGGTCGTGGTGTGACTAGGACGGCCGAAGGGTGATGTTACCAAGGTGGTGTTTTACTGCAAGAGCACGGCCACGCCGAACGAGCCCACCAGCGCTTTCAGCAATCGACAGCCCGTTGCTTGTTCTATGGACGACCGGCTCGCACGCCACGGATAAGGCCACGTGTTAGCAAGTATTCTTATGGCTCATCGGACTTCTCTCTTCTAATCGCGCGTTAAGTATTGCTTATTCTCCTTGTATGTTTTGTTAATAGGGTTTTCTTGCATGTTTTTTTTTCTTTTTTAGCTCTCGCCTTTCCGATTTTCTTACCAAAGAGGCACACGTAGGAGACGTTTATTCTTTTCGTTGGAATCTTACCTTGATCTTAGCGGTGTGTGTGTGTGTAGGTCATGCAGGTGTAAAACATGCAGGACCTTGTAGCGCTCGTAGTCTTTTCTTTTCCTCCCATTACCTGCTTTCTCATGCCCCTAGTCTGCAGTGTTGTGCATGTCTATTGAGGTCATGTGCCTGTTATGCTCCTAGTATGTGTGCGCATGACTACTGCGGACGCAAGTTTATGCCATTGACACAACATACACCTTATAGTGCACGTTTCACAGTCATCCACACAGACATAATTGTCAACGATACCTATTTTGGGATATTGTGGGCATTTCTGGCCACATCCATATATGGGTCCATGTAGCCATATATGGATATATCAGGAATTGGGCCATATATGGCCATATATGTCCGTATCTAAGAATGGCCATATATGGCTATATCAGGAATTGGGCCATATATGGCCACATTTACCATATATGACCATATATTGCGACACTTGCCATATATGGCCATATATTGCCCAATTCTTGATATAGCCATATATGGCATTTCTTATATATGTCCATATATAGAACTTTTGTAAGGGTGAAGGCGACGGGAAAACAAAACTAGAACACGACAAAAATCAAAAGACTACAAAGCATGACGGTAGCTTTGGCGTAGAAATATCTTAATGCGCCTCCTCTAAACAAAGCCATGTAACTGTTCTGAAGAAAAACTTGAGCTTGGTCGACATGGGAATCGAACCAACGCTATTCCCTGTACGTGCCAAGCGGTCTCCAAAAGCGCCTCGGCAGTTGGGTAACGCGACTAAAGATGATACATACATTTAAAAGGTGCGTTAAACGGTGAGTTAAAACGCGCTAAGAGCAGCGACGATGTTTGCGCAAGGCGCAGTTCAGGAATAACAGCGGAAGAATTTTGTCCCCGATAAGAAAATACGGAATATTCCCCGCATTCTCTTAAGCGACGAACCTCGACACGGCTTCCTCACAAGGTGCATGCCTCTTCTGCTGGCAGAAAGCGATGACATCCGTCATGCGCTGCTGGTCCTATCCAAGGACGCTCCGGTGTCAGCAAGCGAAGGCCCTACCAGTTTCATCGAGCAGAGTGCGTGGTTGCCGCAATCTCACCGCAATCTCAACGACTGCTGCTGTCGTCTCGGGAGGCCCTTATCTGCCGGTCAACCTCCTTAATGGCGCGCATTTTTTCGAACCCCGTTACGTACAGTCACATTTATCCCAAGATTCGCACAGCATCGTGGAAACTATGCGGATGTTTAGCCGAACTACGCCATATTACGTGGGTGCGCCCCTTTGATAGGTGCAAAAAAAGCGCACGAACGCGTTACCGTTCCCTCGATTAACCACCCTGCATAAAGCGGAGGGAGACCGCATTGTTGAGCAGATCCGGACACACAACACCGGATCGTCGAGGTGGCCGTGGTCGCCACCACAGCACGAGGGGTGGTTGCCGCCTGAAGAAGGCCCTCCCACTTCCCTCCTCCTTGAATCAAATGTTGCACCAAAATAAAATTTGTTACCACTTGACCGATAGCCTGCACTGGGTATGTGCTATAGAAAGCAGACTATGAAGAGAGCGCGCCCTCTTGCGTGATTGATGGGCTACGATCCGTCAGTGCCGAATGGTATTGCGTACCACCCTTAAAGGCGCACCCTAAGCCCCCTCGATTTCTTATCAGATGGACACTTGCAATAGATCCATATCGCGTACGTCTTTTAATGATAGAAAATTCACAGTCAAAGGAATAATTTTGTGGTAGATGCAAAACGACAGCGTTGTGATGTGACAATTTCCGTGAAACTATTCTGGCGTCGCTCACAAAAAAGCAACTTTTGGGCTAATAGCATGGGAGAACTGTTTTAATTTTAAAGAATGTCAAAACCCGTTAGAAAAAGTACTGTATTACAGCAGTGACCTTTGTTTCCTTGTGGTAAACACATGATTTCACAGCAGAAAGGAAAGAAGGAATTTCTTCGATAACAAAGATAAGATACGCCTGAATGCAATATGAATCCACACTATTACCCATAGCGTTCAAAACAATGCCTTTCACTCGCAGTGATATCGGTCGTTTGTTCCAATGTGTTCCTCCACTGCGTCTGCACCACAGAAAAATGATATAACTATAAACAATAAAGGCTTATTCACAAATGCGAGGGCTGCATCAACGCGCTCACAACCCCCTGTGTTCTTCTAATAGCAGTACTAATTGTTGTTTTCTTCTTCTTCTTCTTTTCTAGAATATTCTTTTCGTGGCTGCAGCCATAAGCGTATTGTGCGAAGGTTGGGCTATCGGAACCGTGACAGGTAAACAATAAAAGGTGATTGATTTACCTAAACTAAACAAAACAGGAACCAAATTATTTACAAGAAGAAAAAGCAAATCTGGTGGTAATCAGAGCGAAGAACAAACAATTTAAAGTCGCCCTGAACGACATGATGGAGGCCTTACGCCAAAACGATCACGATTTAGAAGAAATAAACCAAACCATAGTGACAACAATCCTTGGAACTGCGATAGAAGTCGCGGGTAAAGCAGCAGAGCAAGTAATAAGTTGTCCCAATCTACCAAAGACTTAATAAACCAACGTCAACAAATGAACGTAAATTAGTCGAAAGATAAAATAGAATTCGCGCAACTATCAAAACTGATCAGTAAAGCCAGGCAAAGATATGTAAGGTATTTTAACATTAGAGAAATATAGAAAGCAGTAGTGAAGGGCACCAGCGGTCAAACAAAAAACTGCACTCAGGAAAAATCAAAGTGCATGCGCTAAAAGATAAACAAGGTAACGTTATCAACACTTTCCACGAAATAGTAAATGTAGCACAGGATTTCTACTCTGAACTATACAGATCTCAGGCAGACCATGCAACCTTAATAGAAGTGGAAATTGAGGAGGACACTGTAATTCCATGAATAACCAAGGATGTAGTAAAAAAAAGCTGTCAAAGGCATGTCCTGCGGTAAAGCAGTAGTTGTAGACGGCATAACAGCCGACTTGATCAAAGACGGAGGAGACATTATACTTGAAATCTAGCATCGCCCTTCACGAAATGTATCAAGACATGTGGTGTACTGCGCAATTGGAAAGATTCTAATATATTCCTAATCAAAAGAAAGGTGGCATAAAGGAGTTAAAGAATTACAGACTAATTAGCCCACTCCCAGAAATATACACGCTATTTACGAAAGCTATTTTCTAGGATAAGAGAAACACTCGACTTTCACCAACCAAGACAACAAGCCGGTTTTAGGAAAGGTAACTCAACATCGGACCACAGCCATGCTATCAACCTAGTTATTTGGAAGTACGCTGAATACAACAGACCTCTTTAAATGGCTTTATAGACTACGATAAAGCATTTGATTCCTTAGAAATCCGAGCAGTTCTAGAAGTTTTACGTCGACAATGGGTACCTGACGTATACGCGCAAACCATAAACAACATATACAAAGATTTACAGCCACACTAGTCCTACATGAGAGAAGCAGAGAAATCCCGATCGGGAGATGTGTCACACAAGGAGATACTGTATCCCCGATGCTGTGTGGAGGAAGTGCTTAAGCGTCTAGACTGGGAAGAAAAGGTTGTTCGAATACACGGAGAACATCTCATCAATTTAAGATTTTTAGACGTCACTGTGCTCTTTAGCATTGATGGAGACGAACTACAAAACGTTATTGATGACTTGAGTCGTGAAAGTATTAAAATTGGACTAATGATGTATAGGCAAAAGACTCAAGTTAAGCTCAAAAGCCTAGCTAAAGAACTAGAATTTAACGTTAACAGCGAACCCTTAGAATCTGTGAGCGAATACGTAATAACAGGAACGCCTACCCATGTTAAAGAAGTTCTACGTACGATAAGCATGGGATAGAGCGCATTTGGAAGGCATTTCGATATCATGACTGGGAACTTGCCGCTGTCGCTAAAGCGAAAATTATTCAATCACTGCATTCTCCCAGTACTAAAGTACGTGCAGAAACGTGGAGGGTAACGAAAAAACTAGAGATGAAACTATGGAGCACGCAACGCGCAATGGAAAGAAGAATGATAGGTGTAACGCTAAGAGATAAAAAAACAAGCGGGATGAATCAGGGAACAGACAGGGGCAGCTGATATTATTATATCAATTAAAAGAAAGAAGTGGACCTGGGCAGGACACGTCATGAGGAGGAAAGATAACAGATGGACAGTAAGAGCGACGGAATGGATACCAAGAGAGGGAAAACGCAACAGAGGCAGGCAAAAGGTTAGATGGAGCGATGAAACTAAACAGTTTTTCGGGAATAAAGTGGAACTAACTCGCTCATGACAGGGTGGATTGGAAATCGTTGGGAGAGGCCTTCGTCCTGCAGAGGACCTAAAATAGGATGATGATGATGATGATGATGATGATGAGATAGAAGCACTCGGACTTTTAATACGGTGCACATTTCACGAGAGATTTACATATTTGAGGACGCAGAATCGGTAAACTGGAATAATTTTCTGGAATATGTTCCTTCAGTATTTTGTCACAGTCCTCCTGGGCAACAACTCCTCTCATTCTCGAGGACAGTTGCGACTGCATGGTTGGCACGGGGATATTGCTTTAAGATTCTCTCACTCTTGGCGAACAGCTACACACAGCTTGTGCACAGTCGCCGTGAAAGCGGGGTGTCGCACCACAGCATACCCTTGTGCAGCACTCTGATATATCCTCACTAATGTTCATACCAACGCCGTGACTTGCCAGGAGAGCACATGAATCCTACGATTTTCAAGGTGCTCCTTCATAGCTTTTGCTATGTGCACTGGTGCCAGGTAACTCTGTAGCCCAAAATGCTGTAGCCTTGGGAAAAGTGCAGCGGGCATAGCGTAGGAGCATGTAAGGTAAGGTTTTATTTTTTTTTTTTTGAAGTTTGAAGTTTATATCTGTCTTATACGAAAAAGGAGTAAGGGGGGAGCTAAAGGCAGTTTGGCTGACGGGGGCTCTTACTCCTATGCGCATTCGGCGTGCATGCACATCGTTTGTGTACAAGAAACACAACAACTGAAAAACCAGATAAATAAATGAAATATGCACATACGTAGTTTTCGCTGCAAATAAAAGAAAATATATCCAACACACACTTCATGGAAAACAAAGCATATCATACACATACTTCCTTATCAGCCTCCAACACAAACCGAAAAAATATATATATATATATATATATATATATATATATATATATATATATATATATATATATATATATATATATATGCCCATCATACACATATTCAGAGACAAAAATAGTATACCTGTAAAGTTAGTGAGGTTTATTTTATTCATAAAATATCTGCGAATGTAAGAGAAAGATTTTTACAAATTGCTTAAAGTGGGGTGCATTAAATCTGTGTGACGCTCAGCGAGGTTTAATAATCGGGGTACTTGATATTCTAGTTGGTGACGTCCGAAGTTAGTGCTCATGAGTGATGACATTCTCATTTGATGGCGTAATTGATATCTAGGGGAAGAAGAGGTTTAAATGCAGTACGCTGCGGAGAGCACCCTCGATGGACAGGCCGGAAACCGTGCTTTGACACCGCTCCCCAGACGCTCACTCTTCTCTCTCTCTCTCTCTCTCGCTCTCTCTCTCTCTCTCTCTCTCTCTCTCTCTCTATATATATATATATATATATATATATATATATATATATATATATATATATATATATATATGCTTACGATGACTCCGGAAACTTTACAAATACACAAAAGCAGATATGTTTGCGACCTTTGCGGAAGTACGTTGTTTATGGTCGTATGTACTGAGAGATCGGTAGGAATGATATTCTCAACAGTAATTAACAAAGTTAGATTATAATCATCTTTTAAAGCACAACAGCTAGATACTAAAACCAAATTGACGAGTGAAAATCATTCACACAGGGAATTCATATCCGTACTAAAATTTTCAAAAGGGCAACGCTGGTAATTTCTAGACATCGCTGGTATGTGGCGAATTGGGCCTAGGAAACCGAAACTTAATGTCAAAAGAGCGCATTGGCACTAGGTTGGGTGTAGTGGCCCCTGCGACACAGCTCTTGCCTTGCCGTTGCTGTGAGTGGGAACCCGCGTCTGTGACGGATGCCTATTCCGGCAAGAGCGATCACACGCTGCGACGAAACAGGATTGCCTCTTGATAATGGTGTCTGCTCATCGTCGGTCGGCAGTGGACTGTGTCGCTCAGGCCACCAACGAAGGTAGCGGATACTGCGCTCTTTCGCCTTTCAGCTTCCTAGGCGCAATTAGCCAGAAAACGCCACCAGCGCCGTCAGACGAAGTGTGCGTGTTCATTTTAGCTTTAAGGCGCCAGAAGAACGAAGCACAAGCGAGTACTCAGGACAGAGTGCTTGTGCTTCGTGTCTTTTGGCTCCTTAAAGCTAAAATCAATACATACCAAATAGCCCAGCAAAAGTTTCTGTACGTGTGTGTCATATCTTTATTCCACGTCATTTAAGACGGCGACGCGCCGATTGTGACAGCGCTGTACATACAAGCGCGAGGTGCACGACCACCGCATCGAATTTGACAACTCCCGCGTCCTCGACTTGGAAACCAGTTTTCACAAGCGGCTTTTTGTCGAATCGTGGCACATTCAGGCCACACCTGGTAACGTGAACCGGTCTGCAGGTGCAATGCCAAGTGTCTATTTTAGAGGACTCCTGCACCTGGTTCAACACTAGTATGACCCCCCTCGGTCTGAAGAACCGGAAAAAGAGAAAGTGAGAAAGGAAGGGAGAGAGAAGAAAAAATAAAGAAACAAGAAAAGGAAGGTCTTATCAGCACTGCTGCTGTCTTGTGCCCTCCAGTCGCCCCTGAAGAAGGGTCCGAATGGGACCCGAAACGTGGGGTTCTTTCATCTTTAGGAGTAAATTTTACTTTTGATGATTATAATTTGGTTGGTGTCCCCTTGTTTTCACCTTTAATTTCGTCCCAACCAGACAGATCTCTGTCAAATCTTCACCTTTAAATACAAGCGCATGTGTAGTTGTTTGCTCAGTGGACTGGGGCCCTCGTCTAGGGGCGCCATCCCGTGGTTATTTTTCTATTTCGCGGGCTTTCCTTATCGGCACGTATAAGATCCGTCAATGTTACTTAGTTGCAAACAGTTCAGTCGGCCAATCTTAAATTTGATCTATACCTTTCGAAAGTATTGTGCATTTCTTGCTGAGGCAGATAATTAAGAAATTTGCTGACTAGTTTATGTTAATTGACTTTGCAAAACGAAAAGAATGAGCAACATAAGAGTCCTTGATCCTCATTACGGCAGTTTGTTGCAACTCGCTAGGGTGAACTCTGCTTTTTAAAAGCTTCGTCTCATTTAAAAAACAGGACGTTCTAGACTACGAAAAGGCTTTTGGCTCGGCAAAAATACTAGCATTTCTGGAGGTATTGCGGTATTGGAGGTATTGGACCATAGTTGCATAAATACTATACACATCTCTAAAGATGCTACAGTCACCCTACTCCTCCTTAAGTAAAGCTGCAAAATCCCAATACAGAAAGGTGTCATACAAGAAGGTACAACTTGTCCAATGCTATATATTGCCTGTTTGAAAGAAATCTTCAAAACTGGGATGGAAATGGAATGGGGATTAACGACGACTGCATAAGCAAATTACTCTCTGCCGATGACATAGCGCTCTTTAGCAATGATGGCGACGAACTGCAGAAAATTATTGAAGACTTAAGTCGATAAAGCGCTGAGTAGGACTAATGACGAACATGCAGAAAAAAAAGCTAATGCCAGGCAGCAAGCCGAAAAAATGTCCCTTCACGACCGAAAACCAGACATTAGAAGTCGTACAAGAATACATATATCTAGGACAGCTAGACAGGAGAGCCCCCCCCTCCCTATGTTATAGAAATCCACCGTAGAATATGCATGCGATGGCGCGCATACTGAAGAGATTGCCAACTCGCGAACGTAAGCTTACCATTATAACTCAAGCGGGAATTATATTAGTGCATTTTTCCAGTACTGACATACGGGGCAGAGACTTCGAGAACAACGAAGGAGCTCGAGAGGAAGATAAGAACCACACAGCGGGCGATGGAACGAAAAATGATAGACCTAGAATTAAGAGATAGGAAGAAGACAGACGAATGGGTCTAGGGACAAGGGTAACCGACATAACATGGGCAGGCCACGTGATGAGAAGGGTAGATAACCGTTGCAAGGTTAGAACGACGGAATGGATACCAAGAGAGAGGAAGTGTAGCCGTGGACTACAGAGTAAGCTGGGGTAAAGAAATTAAGAAATTCGCAGGCATCAAATGGAATCCGCTCGCGCAGGATGGAAAGGATGAAGAGCTTTGGGAGAGGCCATCGTCCTGCAGTGGACATATATATAAGACAGGCTGGCGACATAATCTGAGCGTTCCATATAAAGTGTAACAGCTTGTTTTTAGGGCCGAAGCTCCTTAAGGTTTGGGTCTGTCCGTCCATTGTAGTAGCGCGTTACCAACTAGGAACGCGCTACTAGGAGTGCGCGTGTGCGAGGAGCGCCCTCGGCGCGTGCCTCCCGGCGCGCGAGCTCTCTCACTCTTCCATCTGCTGTCTTGTGAGAGAGAGAGAGACAGTGAGAGCGAAAGGCGCGCGTTCACTATGCAAACGCTCTTTCTTCGATGCACGCGCTACCAGCTCGCAAAGAAGGAGAACGCGCCCTCACCCGCGAGAGACAAGTGTTGGCGCAGGCAGCGTCTTCTAGCCAGTTTCTTGATTGAAAAATACCGACTCCTCGCGCTGGAGAACCGCTCACCGGCCACCCATATATATATATATATATATATATAGGCACTGGATCTTGACTTGCAATGAAGTTCCGGTGGGAGATTACACTTGTGCGTAGTTTAACTATAACGATTCGATTTAACTATAACGATTCGCGCGTTAACTAAATTAATCCTGAACTCGGCACGATCTACGATGAACATCCGGAGCTTCGCCCACTCATCATCATTCACTCCGTGGATATGCTGTGGATTTTTTAGAAATAAATCAATGGACGTACGTTGTCGACGCTTCCTGGCACCGGGCCCGCGTTTTCACACTTAGTATAAGTATTATTAACGGAAATAAACAGATCAGGTCTTGCAGTCCGTGCCTTCACAGCTTCTCTTTCGAACACACGCGCACAAGCACTATGCTCACACGTGATGCATACAGCTACAGACTTTCAATGCTTTATTGTGGAGCCTTTTATGGGACTAATATATTTATAATGGTGTATACATACCGACAAAAATAATTACAAATTGACAAGGATCACAATAAAAATCACACCTTTGCTTTTCAGCCTGGCAATCTTAGAATTTTCGGAGTATTTTGTCGCCTTTTGGGAGGCACATCGGCCAGTCACCACGCTTCCGTCCGCAGACACACTTTATTTAACTTGATGCACATGGCCTTCCTCGTATAAAAGCTTTTTCTTTAGCAATATTAGCCTCACGGAAGAAGTTTTCCAAACCTTCTACAGTCTTAAAACCAGTAAGAAGATGCGGCGGAACACATGCAGAGACGCCACCCCCGCACAAGCAGGGACGCACGCGGTGCGGGAGGAAGCCTTATCACCCCAACGACGCGGGAGCACCCGCATTGGCGCTGAACGCAGGGGGCGACGGTGGAGCAGCCTGATCTTGTGCACCATCCCCATATGGCCGCACAAAGCTTCTCTTTGTTACGCTTTCACCGTACAGCACGTCGGCGTGGCATCGGTGTAGTCGCTTTTTCGCCGTCATCCAAAGTACCTTGCTGTAGTTACTCCCAGTCATACGACTCTTCGAAAAGATTAGTGAAATCTGGCTTGAAACAACATCGCCCGGTTGCCGCATACCTGCCAGTCCTGTATTGACACTGTCAAAATGCAGCTGCCACAACGTCATGTTATCGCTTGTTACTGCACATGGGCAGGCTTGCTTCCATGCGCGGCCATGTTGGCTACACCGGCGCTTTACGGATAGTGGTGTTGCGCTCGCGTATTCACCATAACAGTGCTCACGGCTGTACGTTTCATTGTTCCGCAGAATGAACCACGATCATTCACATTTCTGCTGTGCAGGAGTATTCGAGATGGCCTATTCGAAGTCGTTGCCTCGATGACGAACCTGCGGAAGCTAGCCGTGTGCGGCAGTGTTCTCATGCCACATGTCCTGCTAGACGCAATTTGTCCTCTCCTCGTAAACACTACGAGTCTGGACACTCTCTCGATACCAGGACTGGTTCTTAACGATATCGAGCGGCTGGCGCCTCATTGACACGCCCTGCCGCAACTGTACCGTACAGAATCTGTATGTACACGGTAGCATCGTGCATTCGTACGTGCCCCGACGAAGTTGCCAAGTTTTCCCGCTTTCTTGACACTTGCCGGCCACTGTCATCGCTCAGCGTTTCGGGCCCCAAAAGCACGTATGAAAATCTCAAGTGCATCATTCCTCCGCTCGTCCTTCGCAGTGACCTTGAGGAGCTCCGACAATCGGGTTTCCTGCTGCACGCCGAATGCTCAACCTTGTTAGCTGTACTCGTGTCTCGGAAAGAGGGCCGCCTCAGAAGTCTGGACATCCACCCCCTGTCTCTGTTCATTATGCGTATCCTCTTAATGGCTGTATAGTATTCTGTAGAGCAGGAAAACTTTGGTATTCTGGGATTCTATCAACCTAATGCATTAATAAACCGAGTTGACGTGACTGCCGTTTGTGTTTCAACTAGTACCATAATCATCCGTGCTATTAAACTCTCACCCATGTTCATTGTCATTACCTATTCGCCTTTTTCATGTACGCCCAACCATTTCGCAGATTTCATAATACAAAAATATCTGCGGGACAAAATTTTGGAAATAAATGCATTCATCGCACCGATTCGTGTAGAATTTCCCACGTACTCCGTGCGTTCTGTGACGCTTTCATTCTCACAAAAACCGGTGCGGTATTTGAATTATCGTGTAAATAGTTCCTTAAAAGAACACGTTGTAATTTTCATTGTGGCGTTTAGTAGGGCATGTAGGAATATCAACGTCGAAAAATATAGTGTGTGGGCTGGTATTTTTATTTGGCAAATGCTTTGGCGGGCTTTCACGGCCGTTAGATGCCGCCGCGAATACAAGGCTCTTCGTCGCCCCGAAATTACAGTACTGCTGTTGTCTTCCTTACCTTGTTAGAATGCTCAAAAAAAGGGCACCATGAGTCATCTTCCTTTTTCTTGATACAGTGGCAAGACGGTAGGTAAGTTGACGGTGTTGATAGAACAAAGATAATAGTAACGACGCGGTTGCAGAGGCTAGTTTGCAGTTTCTGATGCAGATCCACCCTATTCCGAACTTTTATAACATTCTGTATGAACAACCATTCATGCCAAACATTTTTCATTAAATACTGTAACCACGCCTGACTAGCGAAAAGAACGAGGGCTCGATTACTTCGTATTCCACGTCGATTCTTATGGTCGCTGCACTCTAATCCTGTACGACACTTTCAACTATACGTCGCTCATTGACGGAAGTGGGACACAAAATTAGGGACCTAATTACCGCAAAAACCGCTGCAAGATGACTTCGAGATTGATGCAGGTCCAGAAGGTTGTTCTTCAGACGGAGGAAGCTGAGGCACGACCGGGTAAGCCATGGAGCACTGCGATTCAGAGGAGACACATTTCATTCAAGGAGCAGCTGAGAACAAATATAACACATGAAAGCGTTGATTTCGATAGTACGTAGAGCGGTAAAGTTCGCCGCTCTGTGTGGCACTCGGAACTCAAATTCACAGGCAACGCGAGCTTTAGAACTAGTTGTCACATTTCTGGTGAATCTTATATGCATTACGGCGCAAAGGCAGTACGTATCGCTTTTACTCGCATAAAAGCCGCACATGTTGGACAAATGTTAGCTATATATTGCTGGCGGCGTATTATTAGCTATATATTAGTATTCGCTATTATTGCGATTGAAGTCATATGAATAGTCTCGACGTGGTTTTCACCGTCGCCGTCACGTCCCGTATAAAGTCCAAATTGATAACCCCACGCGCATCGTACGTTCTACCTGCGGGTAGAAGAACGCTAGCGGGGTCGACGAACACTGCTGAAGCAGAGATCGAACGAGCCCGGCCCATCTCCGTCACTCGAACGGAGCCTGCGATAATATAACCCCGCTCGAGAGGCCGTCGTGGCGCGGAGAGGAAACGCCTCGCCCATCTCTAACGAGCATGAAAAGACGCGAGGGGGTGTGGGGATGAGCGAAGGGCGGTGTCGGTGAACAGCAAGTGTTGACTTCGCGCGGTCGCCATCGCTGACGCGTGTGCTATCTCGGCAGACATCAGACGTACTCCGCTAGCAGCGCCTCGATGACGTGCTCCGTTCCAGGCGTCTCGCATATCGTCGCAGCGCCGCCAATGGCCTCGCCACATAGCGCTCACGCCAATGCGTTTACGAGTGCCGGAACGAACGCGCTCGCTTCTTGCCGCTGTGCTGGGCCAAGTTTTTCGGTGGTGCAAAGTGCACGCTGTTTAACGCGCTCGCGAGGCGTGAAGCTCATGCCAGAAGACATCAAAGCAACATGACTTAGCTCGGAGTCATGCTGGTCCGTTGTCTCTGCCGCTCGACCGTCGCATGGTACTTAAAGCACCTGCATGATTAATTCATAAGCCCACGTTCACTACAATTCAGATTGCCCCTAAAGCTGCTGGTCTTAAGTCGTATATTATACCATGCATTGCTATCGCATTCATTGTTCCACTCTTTTGGCGAAACTGCTATTATTTATTGGCTAGGAGTAACATAAGTGCTGGCTAGTGCATGCTAATTTTGGCTAGTGGTGGTTAATTGGCGACCGTTCTTCGCACGCGCATTTCGATCCTGCTCTTCCCCTAAGTTCGCTATTCCGGTTACCCACCACACTAAATATTTCTAATGAACCGCTGACTTCCTACTCCAGGAGCGATTCTATATTCTCTCATTCAACATAGGTGATTTACCCCTACTGAGCCACGACGTCATGGCGCACTGAGCGGCTCACTGATCCGATTCAGCCATGGATTCAGTGATTCAAAAGAACTGGCTCATCTCGGATAGAGGCGCTGTGCATGAAATCGGACATTTGGACGCGCCGGCACGCTAAATTTCCGAGGCGCGCTCTGTTGCGCGTCTTTCTTATGCAGGCGCTGCGGTACCTTTGGGCTGGTCGCCCTAAACGAATCTCCGGTTGCTTCTACGGAATCGCCAATTACTCGGTCTTTTGAAAAAGTGACTCAGCAGAGTGGATTCACTCCTGAGCAACGAATTTGCTTCGCTGCACGTAGCTTTCAGCAGGGCGCATTGGATCTACAGCACTTCATCATGCCAGGGTCAGAATTTTTTTAATGAAAAATTTATAGGTAAACATGACTAACCTGGTCGTAGCTGGAGTTCTGGCAACGTCTTCGATGGCGTTTTGGCCGGCTTGGTACACTATACGGCCATGAACAGCAGGTCCGGATGAAAACGTAGCCGACTGTGGTCTGACAAGATCCAACAGAGGTTAGGATACCTAACCATCATTACCGTTACAGTAAGTCGATAACAGTAAAATATGTGGCAATTAAGCAAAATGTTTGTATACATTTGGGCTAATGTAGGAGTGCTCATTGTCAAAGCGCGGATAAGCAGCCGGGCGTCTCAACACTGAACACTTGAACGCCCAGTCGCCAACTATTAGTTGCTCCAGGCCAGCCTTGATTTAGGTCATTATTTCTTAGAGTGGAGGATAATTAACTCTCCTGAACGTCTGTGCTGTGGAGAGAACACTACCTTCGTGCTTTGCTACGCTAGAATCCCACAATACATCATTTATCATTATCCCAATGGCTGCAGTGAGATGGTGCGCTGCATATCACCAGGTTCCGGATACTGTGTGATAAGTAGCTAGCTCGGGGTGCTGAGATTGCTCTTGTAAATTTCGAGACACTCATGAGGAAACATGTACACCGGAAACCGAGCAAAGCTTCTGAATATGACCAATGTTGACGATATCGAGGAATCATTTGTTGAATTCCCATGACCGATCTGCGGCAAACGCTCGGCTAGATCGCGGAACGCGTCGCACCGAGAGACGCCACTCTCGCCGTATCCACGATTGTAATTCAGTAAAGAAGAAGAAAAATGCACATGCTGTGAGGAAGATAGGGAAACGACGGGGCATGTTCTGATTGAATGCGCAAATATCCACCCAGGTGTACATTTGGGCACGTACCCTACATGGAGCCTTGTGTTTTAGGGATAAGAACGGAAAGCTGAACATACCCGCAATGGAGATAAGAGACGGTTCGAATAATGGTGACAGAAAACTAGAGAGAACGGACAGAAATAATTTTAGGGAAGAATAAGGGGCAGAGAGCTGCATGGGCTATGAATTTACTTTTTAATTATAGTATCATCGATTTAATTGAAGTAGATTTAAAAGGCATGAGGACAACTTAAAGAGAGAGGGGGAAAGAAAAAAGAAAAGTTCTTAAATGTTTTTTACGAGCCTGGTGGCGCACATGTCACCGCCCCGTTACAAAGGGGACGCTCATAACATCCATCCATCCGATTAGAATGCGCATGCACCGACGGAGATGCTTATTTGGATGGTCCCAGCATAATGTGCGCTTTGTTTCTTCCGGTACTTTAGCGAGTGTCGAACGTTTTGGCGCGCTTCGAAGTCAAAATGGAGCTTCCAGCCCAGCGAACAGTGTTGCCGCTACAGGTCACGACAAACGAAACTGCCGGCTGAATGAGAGGAAAGACAGTATTTTTGAAGGGGAAAAATGCGTTTTTCCACCCAAACTCCACCTTGAGCTGCAACGCACGTATCTCATAGTCCGGGTGTCACCCGACAATGTCCTCGACAAAGCCAACAACTTCGTGCCCCTTGGAAGACAGGCGGAAGATTAGAACAAATGTCCTCGGGCACAAATCAGGTACACACTGTCTGGGTTGCAAGTAGCTTCGATGGACTCAGAACTACAGCAATAACACAAGCGAACAGAGCGACAGGTTTTAATTGCGGAGCACTTTACCTGCCCGCACTGTGAATGTGTGCTGTCGTCTCATGTCGATTTCGCGCTCAGAAAAAAGAGCAGTTGAATACAGGGCCAAAACACGCTAATAACTTACCAAAACCGGATAAGATGGATCCAGCCTAAGAATGGTGAAGATAAACCAGAGTGACAGTTTAAGATAATGGATACACAATAGAGGAATTAATGGCGTAATGAAATCTATTTAGGCGAAAATATTTCGACGACGCCGGCGTCGAACTCAAAATACACACAAAGGAAACATACGCGAATCACTGCTCCGCACTTCGTGCAACTTTCACTGCAGTGAAACTGGCTTAGATCTTTCTCTAGTCGTCCATGGCCGACCGTGAAGGGGACGAAAGTCGGGTACACGACATCTGCGTTACGCGGACTTCCGGTCACAACATTTCGGCGGATTCGGCATCCGAGGCTCCTCCAACTCTCATCTGCCGCTGGAACATGATTGCTCCATACTGAGCAGAAAAACACGACTTGGAATTGTGATTGGAATTAAGCTACTCATTCACCCATAGTACGTGCGCCACGTAGTACATTAAATACTATGCCAACCTATTTGAATATATCTATTTCGGTGAGGCGTGAGTTGAGTGGAATAGCTTGCTTCTGGGTATATTCACACGGAAACGTCCCAGACATTGCAGCCAACCCTCTCCTATTGCACTCTGAACAATCGTGGACAATACACTTTAGTATACCATTTGCGTTCGTGATGCATTTTTCCGAGAGAAGAAATTGTTCACCCATTACAGCGATTTGAATGGCGCGGGAGGAACGTAAGTTGCGAAAAATACCCTAAAAATACAGTACAACACGGAACGCCTTCCATATCACCTGGTTGATAGAAAAGGAGTAGTGCTTCCTTGTTATCTGCAATTGGCGGCCGCTACTATATGTCTACTATATGTGCTTTGAAGAGAACTAAAATAGGAATGCTGTGCCATTTTTGATGATTATTTTTGTAAATTCTACAAAGTCTAAACACAATATAGAACTACAACTCAAGGCTGTGTGCTTGGCATTAAGCCTGCCAAAAGAAGTATCGAAATCGACAGCCAAGCAGCTTAGAAGTGGAATAGGTACAATTATTGCAGAATATGCATAATTGTAGGCAGTATTTTCTCTTGTTGGTACTGTGCTTGTTAGGATACTTGTAAGTGTGGTATTCGAGAGGAAACTCATGACAGGATACTTGTTCGTAGTATCTTGCCACGGAGCAGATACTACCTACAAGGCTAATACTGGAATCGCTGCATATTCAATCGACGCAACATGCGGTAAAACAAACACCAGGGAATCTGCCCGAAATCCACACTCGCGCACTGCGCCCTCTCTCCCATATTTAAAAGAGAGCGACTGCGTTTGCTTTCATTGTAATTGTCGCTTTTTAAAATGCATTTCACCTTGGCGAGTGCTCGTTTTGTTTACTTATCTTTTTATTCATTCATCATGTACTGCTGACCTGATCACCAGGTCTTAAGCACGAATGAAAATAAAAAGCACTGGAAAAGCAACCAAAATAAAAAAAACCATGTAGTAAAAAAATCATCATGCATATGTAGTGATGTAAGTAGTAATTGCGAAATACGTAATACAAAACACTGCAGCAATATAAATTGAATGCATCGTTATACAATAAAAAAAAGCTTGCAACAGATTACAATAGATAACATGGTTCTATGCTTAGAACATACTAAACCTCAAGAAGAGCGCTGCCTATATCAGGTTAATGTCAAATATACAGCCAGAAACGGCTAATTTATTACTGTATAAAGAGTGGATTTAAGAATAAACGACCAGCTGTGCATTCAACAACATCGGCTGTTCGTCTATCCACTCACGAGTGGTTCTGCGAGAAAAAGAATCATTAAAGGACAACTCCGGCGATTCTTCAGCTTCCACCGATCTCAATGAAATTTTTATTATATATTCTCGGTACAGTAATAATATATGCCAAGCCAGGCGGTTGTAGGGCATTTAGTTTTCCTGGGAAAGAATTTTAAAACTATTTAACGCATTTCCATGAGGGCCACCCCGTGTTTTTGACGTCATTACCTTCAGCGCTGCCTACGTGAGCAGACGGGCCGCCACAAGCAAAAAGGTTTCACCGCTCAAATAATCGCTCTCGCTTTCAGAAAAACAGGTACAACTCAATATATGGTCGGATGACCTTGCCACTGTCATTTTTCCGGCACCACCTCAACATTTCTGATGGCGGGGAGGCTGTGACGTCATCGCATGCGCTGCACGAAGCGTCTGTCCCTCTCGCCTTCGGTTTAAACGCACCATTGAGTGCGTTATTTAAAATTACTGGTGCGTTTCTACGCAAATTTAACCTTCCGTGCTGCTACTGGACTATCAGTACCTTTGGAAAACAACGATATCAAAGCATGGAGAACAGCCGTTGGTGTTCCCGTTTAAACGTATCGGTACGGTTCAACATAAACCTGAACATTCTGTGAATGTCATGATCAAACGGCACATTCACCTGCTTGCTTAATATGCATTGCGTTAATGATGCCACTCTATTCGTGAATAATTAAGTTAAAGAGTTTTAGCCTCTCTGTTATTCTTCTTTTTTGCAGTTTCTCGTCCCTGCTTTAACGAAGTGAAGGTGACGTGACGTAACCTGCAACAGTTATACACAAATCCAACAGATTTCCTCTGGGCCAGTTCTACTTTTCTAATGTTAGAAATTGTATGGGGATCCCACACTACAGATGTGCATTTTGACGTCGATCTAATAAACGTTTTATAGGCGAGAAGTCTTATGTTCGTTGTTGTATTCGCAAGCCTGCTTCTCAGGTAACGAAGCTTTCTCACTGTCCTTTTTTCAATATATTCCACATGATCATTCCACCTAATGTCTGATGTGTGTATAATTCCTTCGTTTAGTAACCTGAGACAAATCATGACAGTCGATGCCACAGGTAAACGGAAGCGGCCATTTCTTTCTTATAACTCTCATTGATAATGTTTTTTTGTAATTTATTGGCATCTGCCATTTTATACACCATTGCTCGAAGTGGGGCTAATGCATTATTTAAGGCTTCTGTATCAGTGTCTTGGTCTGAAATGCAATCGTCCGCGAGGAGTTTTTCTCTCACGGCTAAATTAAGTACGGGGTAATTAATGAATAGCAGACAAAAAAAGCGGTCCAAAGATTGATCCGTGAGGGATACTTGATTTGACGCGAGCATTGTGAACTACGCGAGGAATGAGCAATATTTGATTATATTCATTTGTCGGCAGATGGCTTTTCGTCGAACCATGGACCGACACTCACCTGAAGTGTCGAGCCGGCTCCATGGCCATTTGTCCGACGACTGCGCAACGAACGCTATATTTGAGAACTTACTCTGCGATCTTTCCGCTTCCAGACGATCATCTCTTTTCTGCAGTGAAGCCAGAATGTGCTAAGTACGCCAACAATACCAGAAACGTAGGGAATAACAACAAAACAAAAATAAAAACATAGGCGAATTCGTGATAAATGCGAGAAATCAGCGTTATAATTGCTCTTTCTATTTGCAATGCTCACAGCCGACGCTGCAGACAAGCAATAGACAGAAATTTCAACATTAGCCGGCAGTTATCGTATTGTGCAAGTAAATGCAACATGCATCAGTGTTGACAGTATATCAGTAAATGCGGTGTAGGCTTTACACAACAGTCGTACAGCACTATCCTCAATAATGGCGTACAAGGAATGTCGTAAACCCTCCAAGAAATGTCACTCTCTGTGAAGCAGACTTGTACCTCCCTTGGGTACGTTGCCTCTTGGGTGACGTTGCTTCGAGGTTTCCTGCCAACACAAGCGTTCGTCACCTCGAACAGTCTTTCCATGAGAAAACGATTATACTCCCTGCGTATTTCCGATTATTAAGTACTTCCAATAACACAAGTACGTCGAAGACTATCAGGCAGATGTACCTTGAACACCTCAGTGGCCTGCTTTCATTCCGTTTCCTTCGTTGACTCCAAATGTGCCCAGGATGCCAGCGTGGATGAATCTCCGAGAGTTGGGTTGAAGTCTTTTTGTAGCAGCGTAGCAGTTGAAGCTCGCGTTCTGCTGGTCCTGCCGGCCTCTGCTCGAATAAAGCAGCCTAGCTGGGAAGTGGACCAACTCTTGCCTTTTATCCCCAGCCCACACTGCTATATGATAGTAATTATGCGGAAGACAAGAGAAAGAAAGAGAAAGAAAGAGACGAAGAAAGAAAGAAAGAAAGAAAGAAAGGAAGAAAGAAAGAAAGAAAGAAGAAAGAAAGAAAGAAAGAAAGAAAGAAAGAAAGAAAGAAAGAAAGAAAGAAAGAAAGAAAGAAAGAAAGAAAGAAAGAAAGAAAGAAGAAAGAAGCCCCCCTCGCACTTGGTGTTTTAATCTAGGGCATTTGGTGTTTTCATCTATTTCGCCTTTTTGTAATTTCTATGATTATTATTTATCAGGGCACTGGTATTGTTATATTATGCAATGTCTGGGGATTCCTTTACACGACCACGTGCCTCTGAATGACTATGGATGTTTCTGTGCCAGTGACATTTTTATTTATTTATTAGAGACTTGCTCGAAAGTACTGCCATGTGCTTGAACTTATATGCGTATGCCTTGTGAGTGTGCTTGTTCATTACTGTTCCGACGGAACTACTGTCATTGTGATTATGCCGGACCGCTTCGCATGCTTCTTCGCCACCATGCATGTTTAACGGACCAACCCAGGAGCCAAGGAGTAGCCGGAGCCTTATTTTTGCGCCAACATCTCCTGATATCATATCAATAAAAAAAACGCCCTCCTCAAATGCTTATCCAACTGAGACTGTCATGTGATAACTGCGACCAGGCTATAGCCGAAAGCTTATTGATCTCATCATCATCATCATCATTATCAGCCTGTCTACGCCCACTGCAGGGCAAAGTCCTCTCCCATGGATCTCCAATTATCCCTGTCCTGTGCTAACTGGGCCCAATTTATCCCCGCAAACTTCATGATCTCATCTGCCCACCTAACTTTCTGCCGCCACCTGCTACGCTTGCCTTCTCTAGGAATCCACTCCGTAACCCTTAATGACCAACGGTTGTCTTGTCTTCGCATTACATGGCCCGCCCAGGCCCATTTCTTCTTCTTAATTTCTATTACTATACCCCTAACACGCGTTTGTTCCCTAACCCACACCGCTCTCTTCTTGTCCCTTAAGGTTACACCTACTATTTTCCGTTCCATAGCTCGCTGCGTCGTCCTCAATTTAAGCTGAACCCTCTTAGTTAACCTCCAAGTTTCTGCGCCGTAGGTGAGTACCGGTAAGATGCCGCTGTTATACACTTTCCTCTTCAGAGACAATGGTAAGCTACCATTCATTATCTGAGAATGCTTGCCGAATGCACTCCACCCCATTCTAATCCTCCTAATAACCCCAGCCTCATGATTCGGATCAGGGGTCACTACCTGGCCTAAGTAGACATATTCACTTACTACTTCCAGTGCCTCGCCAGCTATCTGAAATCGCTGTACTCGCCCAAGGCTATTGAAAATTAATTTAGTTTTCTGCATATTAATTTTCAGGCCCACTGTTATACTTTGCCTGTGAAGGTCAGTAATCATGCTTTGTAATTCATCTCCCGAGTTACTTAGCAAGGCAATGTCATCAGCAAATCGGAGGTTACTGAGGTATTCCCCATCAACCCTTACACCCACCTGTTCCCAATCCAGCGTTCTAAATACTTCTTGTAAACATGCTGTGAATAACATTGGAGAGATTGTGTCACCTTGTCTTACGCCCTTCCTTATAGGTATCTTGCTTGTTGTTGTTGTTTTGTGGGGTTTAACTTCCCAAAACCAGCTCTGATTATGAGAGACGCCGTAGTGGAGGGCTCCGGAAATTTCGACCACCTGGGGTTCTTTAACGTGCACTGACATCGCACAGCACACGGGCCTCAACATTTCGCCTCCATCGAAATGCAGCCGCCGCGGCCGGGATTCGACCCCGCGACCCTCGGATCAGCAGCCGAGTACCTTAGCCACTAGACCACCGTGGCGGGGCATAGGTATCTTGCTGCTCTCCTTATCGAGGACTATGGTGGCTGTGGAGCCGTTGTAGATGTCTATTGATCTCAATCAACCAATAACGTAACTTTCTGCCACTCGCTGCTACTCTTGCCTTCTGTGGGTATCCAGTCTGTTACCCTTAATGACGATCAGTTACCTCGCCTTCTCAATACATACATGTCCTGTCCTTAGCCATATCTTTCTTTTAGTTCCGATAACATTCGCTATTAACACGCGTCTGTTCCCTGACTCAACCCGCTCTCTTGTCCCTAGGTACACCTATCATTTTCCATCCCATGGCTAGCTGGCGTCATCATCCATCCTCCTCCTCATGGATAACAGCGGCTGAGGTGCAACTTTTCCATACTTTCATGTTGAGGAAATATAGTAAACTACCATTCATCCACTTATAATTTCTAATTACACTCAACCACGTTCTTCTGCTTACATCAGTTTCATGGTTTGAATCCGCGGCCCCTCCTTGCTATAAGTATATGTCTTCACCGACTACATCCAGAGCCTCTTCCCTATCGCGAACCAGTGTTCTTAACGGGCACTGTTGTGCATTAGTTGTCTGCGTATTAACCTTGAAATCCAGTGCTCGGCTTCGCCTCTCCGATTCAGTGATCGTGATTTGTAATCAGTAGAACATGCATTGTGTACAGCAAAGCTTTTCACTGCCTTATATGGCTTGATAATGAATGGGAGACTTGCCAATACACATTAGTTTATTCAATTAAACGTCAACGCAAGAAAGAAATCGTGAGATAGCCATAGGCAAAGGCTTCGTACGAGAAAGAACGCGCATTCGCCTCTCTGATATACTCTGCGACTGCCATTTGAACTTCCCCCCCGATGACCGGATGGAACGTCGCTGAGACTTCCGGCGCTTGCCGCCTAGGATTGGTCTATGCCTCAAGATCGAAGTTTCACAAATGAACCCGCGACAGGATGAGGCGAGCACGTTTTGAAGACATCTTGGTGGCAGCGTCGACATTGGCACGTCTGACCAGCAGTCTGGTGGTATCGCAAACACTTCGCATTCAAGCCACACTAGGCACATCAAATACTACGCCGAAAAAGACGAGCCGAAAGTAGTTGCACGTTCGTGCTGTCGCACGGCTCGGCGAAGTAATGGGCGCGCCCGGTCCCGGCGTGCGTTGAAGAGTAGCACGCAATGCGGGGCCACTTGGATGGTGCAGGGGAACGCTGCTTCCCTGGGACGGAAGCGGTCAAACGGCCGACACCTGTCGTCGAAGTAGGCGTCCAGGCTACACTTGAGGAGACCGAACGTGGCGACAAAGGTGGTCGGTCTGAGTCCCGCGCTCCCAGCGTGATGCCTGAAATGCTGGTGACGAACAAGTTGGACAGCAGCCATCACCACGCAAGCCGTAGGTTCGACTCCCATTCGACGACGTTTGCTCTGCGTAACCTCATTTGCTGCAGGACTCCGCACAGTGCACAGCCGCCGCGTCTGAAGCGCTTGCACTGCCACTGAAGACCCTGGTTGTAGACAGATACGCTTACGCAACGGCGCTTGGCGAGCGTCAGGTTGGCGTACCTTCAACTCCAGATCCTGCTTAGCGGGTAGGCGGCACGTAGTCCAGTTGCAAAATGACAGCGCGTAATGCAGGAGCTCATTGGAGTGCGTGAGGAAAAGGAAGCTCGACGCATAACGGCGTCCCGAGATGACAGCGGCGGTCGTCGAGACTGCCGCGGCTTCCGCTACCACGCACTCTGCTTGAAGAAATTGGTGGGGCCGTCGCTTGATGACACCGGAGTGTCCTTCGAAAGGACTAGCAATGAAGACGGCTATCATCGCTTGCGGCCAGCAGAAGAGAAACTGCGGTGGAAATGCAGAAGACGGCACCTTCTAAGGACGACGTGTCAAGCAGGCATTATCGAACGTCACGATTTGCAAGTGCAGCGCGAGCCACCACGCGACCTCGATCGCTGGCTGACGCTCGAGAGCTCGGTAGAGAAAGACGAAGGCACGCGATGCGCAAAACTATGATTCAATGCATAGCTTAATGTCGAAGTAGTGGAATGTCGAAGCCTGCAGAGGGTATTCACCTTCGAGTGCTACAGAAGGTTAACACAAGCCGAATTTCGATAGAGGCGCGAAAGGCAACTAGAAATTGAAATCAGGCAAGTCATTTATCTGAATATAACAGAAGTGCCGTCGTGACTTCATCTGAGAGCTGCCTTTTTCCAGCCTCGAAAGGCAAAACATACAACTTCAATGCGATAACGTTAAATAGCTCGATTCGGAGAAGACTGCGTTGGCGTCAATGATTGTGAGCGACAGATGGCGGCAGCGACAAATAAACCGGTCCAAGATTGCTTATATCGCCGCCAGTTTCGTTTTGATTTGATTTACCTTATTGTTCCTATAGGTTTTACCAAATCAAAGCAAAGTTGACGTGTGGGCGCCACGGCCGTCCTGGATGCCGGTGCCAAAGAATAACGGTAACACGTAGAAATGAGCGTTGACAACGAAGAGCGCGTTTTAATCGATGAACATGTGATTATATACATAAAGTAAGCCCACTTAGGGGTGCGTAGAGGTGACTTGAAAACGACAACAGAACACCACAAATATCAAAAGCTAACAAAGCCTGCTACGAAGGTCTTTGTGACGAAATTCTTTATTGCAACTCCTACGCCGTGTAACCGTTCTGAAGACTACTTGAGCTTGGTCGGGATGCGAGTCGAGCTGGGTACATGCCAATGGCGCTCCAAAAACGCCACGGCAGTTGGGTAACGTGAGTGAAGATGGTATGCATAGCATAGGTGCGTTCTGCGCTGCCTCTCTTTGTGATCACGGAGGGCGCTAAGACCAGCGACGAAGTTTGTGCAAGGCACAGTCCAGGAATAACAGCCCAAGAACAGCCGCAGAAAAATAGCACGCGAGAACTGCTTTGACTTTTAAAGAAAGTTAAAGCCCTTCGAATATGTATTCGATTCGAGCAGCCACGCTTGCTAGTTTTGCTTCATTGAGGTGAAGACAGGTTTTCACGCAAGAAAGGGAAGAAGTTTTTTCAACTGAGATAAAGATAAAACTGCATGCATTGTGATTCCAGACTGTCATCCATAGCATTCAAAACATCTATGACGACTAGTGTTCTCAGTCGTATGTGCGAATATGATGCAGTCATTTCTCGAATGCGCATGCACACATAGAAATTCATAACGGTAAACAATAAAGGCTTAGTCGCAATTGTAAGGACTGCATCACGCGCTCACGTGACCCTCCGTTCTTCTGATTGCAGTAGTTTTTGCTTTCTTCAGCTTTTTAAGATGAAAGTGTTTTAGGCCGCGGTCCACGACGGCTTTACTACGTCATTATACGTCACTACCGTAACGGATATGACGCAGTAAATTTTCATATACAATGACTAAGAAAAAACAAGCAGAAAAATTCTTTCTAAAGACGCGTGCACACAGGCGGAAAGACGCGAGCCTTCGAGGCTGCCGCGCGTCAGGATTTTCGTGCTACGAGAGCGATCGGTCCGTGCGCGATTTTACGCGGCGCGCCGCGTGCCGCCGGGGAGGAGACCAATCAGAGCGTCCCCGCCCGTGACGTACGCGCTCCATCGCGGAGTCATGCGGACCCGCCCGGAAGCTCGTTTCGTACCCGTACAGTGGCTCGCTTGCCTCTCGCGCCCGTTTGCTCGGAGGAGGCGGGATTTCGCGGCGCTGACGCCGCGGTCACCCGCGAATAGTGTGGCCGTGTCGCCGCCGAAGCGTTTCTCCGGCGGCGCGCCGCGCGCGTTTTTCCGCCAGTCTGCACTGGCCTTTACGCGGCCGGCATCGAACCCACGAAAGCTCGAACTGCGACGACAGGTGCCCGCCGCCCCTAAGCCCGCCGCCTGCCGACTGAGCTATCCGCTGCCATGTCAGAAGAAGCACGTACGTACCTTATAATCCTTCATTTAAACTTTATCCATCTGTCTCCTTTTCGTGGTGTTCTCCGTTTACTGGGGCCGTGCTGCCACCTAGAATCTGTACAGCGAAATATCGTCATGGCACCAAAGAACACCTACAGTTCGGCCTGGGTAGGGTAGTGTCAGCGCTCTCGCCGTGGCTACCGTACCCCGAAAACGCAGTTCGGTGCAGTTTGGTCATTTCACTTTCGTGATTTACCGATTCCTATAATAGGAGGATCAGCCACATTTTTTTTTTACCAGTATATTCTTCTAGTGGCTTCAGCTATTGGCATTTCGTGCAAAGGTAGGCCTCTCATAACCGTGACATGAAAATAAGAAAAGTACCAAATTCAATTTAAAAAAGACATCTCGCCAGAATGACGAAGCCAAGAATGCTATAGTATATGAAGTAAGACTAGTAGCTTTAGGGGCCATCTCAATTGTAGTGAACGTTGGATTATTAAGTAAGCACGCAGATATGCTTAGGCGTGACGAGACTCGCACGAAGGGAATAAATGACCACGATATGCCGCTCGGAGAAGATTGATACTGATGAGAAATGGCGCCCGTGGGCAGGCCGTCAAAGGCTATCTACGTTCCATGTTGCTGCTGTACGGTCACCATTGCGAGTGTACCACGCTGTGGCAATTGAGCAAAGAAGAAAGCGTTCACATCAGTGCAAGGGGGAAGATAGCGTACGCAGAGGTAGAAAGCGAGGAGTAGTTCCGGCTCGCTGTAGACTTCGTATGGCCGCGACGCAGACCACAGTACATACCACACTGCAGGAAACTGTGGACGCGCAGCCCGAGCGCATTGAAGAGCAGTTGCTGCGGGTGCGGGCTCGAATGTGCTTTGAATGACATTGTTGCGATGATTACGTAAGAAGCAAATCGCGCCTTGCTTCAGCGCGAGTAGCATTCTCCTGGAGCTCCTCGGCAAGCGTTCTGATGAGAAGCGGTGGCACGATGGCGTAAGGTACCATGTCGCGGTCGACTGCCACATACAAGGGCCCAGCAGAGCTGCGGGCTAAGTCATGTTGTTTTGATTTCTTCTGGCAGGCGCTTCACACCGCGAAACCGCGCTAAGCATATGGAAAATTGTCCACTTTGCACCGTGGAGAAACTTGGCACAGCACAGCGGCAGCAAGCGACCGCCTTCCCACGGGAACTCGCAGACGCATTCGCGTGGGCGTTATGTGGCGAGGGCATTGCGCGTTGCGATGGTAATCGAGGCACCTGGAACGAAGCACGTGGTCAAGGCGCTGCTACGCAGTAGAAAGATACTGTCGCGAAGACCGCGTCGCGTAGAATGTTTTCTTGTTCTTTTTTCATTTTCGACTGCTTTCTTAGAAGGGTGCTCCAGAAAACGAGCCGGCGCACCTGCAGGGAGTCTTCTTGACGACGTAGTACAGAGAACGAAGAGCACGTGTGTGCGTCGCGGCCAGTTTCTGGAATGTGTTGTTTGTATTAGTTTTGTAGCAAAGCCGGATGCACGCGATCACGAGGGCTCGCGTTGAGCATCGTTAACTTCGGCCTGCCTGATTGGTCCGCGTTGCCGTGGATGTTGAGGGGTGCTATTTAAGCGGCGACACTGGCCTTTTTTTAAGAGCGGACTAGGGGACCACGACGCTCGAAACCACCGGCGACCAGTTCGGCAGGCCGACGGGGTATGATACCATTTTCTATGTTGTATAATTTTTGTCCTGTGTGTTTTCCAACTTCAAGATGGCTTAGCTAAATAAACCCCCCAATGAGTACTCTCCCAATTCACTGCGTCGACTCCTCATCGCTTGCCTGCGCGGAGTGGCTCCCACGCCTCTTCTTCTTCCTGACCTTCCGATGCGTCTAACATTAACGGCCCCGATGTTTCGCTACAAAGTGGTGGAGGTTGCTCGGTAGCGATATTCCCGCTCTAAAGCTATGCCCCGAGTCAACAAGTATCAGGAAACTACTTCGGACTGCTCCACTATGACGGAACCCCCTTCCTTTCTCTCTGCTGTGGCTACCCCCCAAGCAAAACCTTTCGTCGGACCGCCAGTCTTTAGAGGCGCGCCAGAGGAATCCGTTTCCGAGTGGCTACTTTGCTACGAACATGTCGCGTCGCTGAACTGGGACCAAGCCACGAAAGTTAAATTTTTATATTTGGCTTTAGACGTCGATGCAAAGAAGTGGCACACTACTCAGATTCTAACGGGTGCCCCTAATTCATGGGAACAATGGGCGACGTTATTGAAAACGTCATTTACCAGTCGTCACTCAGTCGAGATCGCCCATTTACGACTGCAAAACAGAACCCAGCTGCCGTCCGAAAGCCCGGCGCAGTACTACTATGACGTCGCGCAGCTTTGTGCAAGGGTCAACCCCTCTATGTCAGAAGATGACCGGTTGCGGCACCTTATGCGCGGTCTGCGTCCGGATGTGCAGGAAAAAATGATCATCGCAAACCCGGAAACCTGCGCCGCATTCCTCCAAATTTTACAGCGCATAAATTACGCAGCTTTGATGAGCCCTGCTTCTTGGTCACGTCCGATCGACACCCACTATCCTACCGGATTGCAGTCGTGGATGCAAAACACCGCGCCTCCGGTAGGGATGGCATCCGCCGCCGCGACAGTACAGGCTCCTCCTACATGTGTCGCCACCTGCGCCGCAGCAGAATTGCGTTGCCCGCGGGAGGCTGCCGGCCGCGAGAGGGACTTGAGGGCGATTGCAGACTCCATCGCCTTACTGTCGGACCGGCTAAAAAACATCGAAGACGAGATGCGTCGACCCCCAGTGCCTTGGCCACCGAGAACATCCCGTGCGAACGACGGGCGTCCCCGATGCCAGATTTGCAGCCGCATCGGCCACGAAGCACGACAGTGCTGGCAGCGGTTTCGGGACGACAGAAATGATCATGCGGAGTCTATTGGCAATCACGATAGTCAGCGTAACCCTTCGGGAAACGAGAACGGCCGGGTTTAAAGGGCCAGCCCGGGCGTCCCATCGGCACATTGTCGGAAAGTCAGCTTCACGCAGTCCCCACACGAGCCAATGGTACAATAACGTTGCGACACCGCCCTGACCTCAAGAATGGAAATGCCGACACGCTTTCCCGCCTTCCTCACGACCCCGTACTAGTAAGCGAAGAAAACCTTTTACCGTTGCTGGTTTTGGATCAGGCGGATGTTGGAAAAAAGCAGAGGGCAGACCCATGGATTAGAGCCATTGTACAGCACCTCGAAGACCCGAGTGCGCCCGTGGTCAGGAATACCAAAAGAACGGCACGGAGCTTTCGGTTAATCGACGGTGTGCTGTATCGGAGGGCGAAAGGCTTTGAGAAAGATCGCGCGGCTCTCGTTGTCCCCAAGTGCTTGAGGTCTGAGATATTAAGGCACTGCCATGACGACTGTACGGCAGGCCACTTGGGTGTCAAGCGTACATGGGAGAGGGTGCGTTGCCGATATTTCTGGCCGAAGATGTTCTCATACGTCAGCAAGTACGTTCTCTCCTGCCCTGACTGCCAGACGCGAAAGCAACCGCCAGGGAAGCCGGCCGGTTACCTCCAACCAATACCACCTGTGGGTCGACCGTTTCAACAAGTGGGCATGGACTTTCTTGGACCTTTCACCAAATCCAAAGCAGGGAACCGCTACATCGTCGTGATTACCGACTACCATACAAAATGGGCCGAAGCTGTCGCGTGTCCGGCAGCCACTGCCGCAGAGGCGGCAAGGGCTTTCGTCGAGCAAATCGTCCTGCGTCATCGAGGACAGCATTTTGTTGCCAACTTGACCGAGGAAATATTCCGGCTCGTGGGTAGCGAACATGCCACCACAACAGCATACCACCCACAGGCCAACGGGCTGTGCGAGCGTTTTAACCGCACGTTGGCTGACATGCTCAGCATGTACGTTTCCTCGCACCACCGCGACTGGGATGAATTTCTGCCGTACGTTCTTTTTGCGTACAATTCTTCCACCCACGAGACGACAGGATTCACTCCCTTCTTTCTTCTTCACGGGCATGAGCCGACGCTACCGGTAGATGTCGGGTCGGGCGCACAACGTGGATTCGACTACACCCTGGATGCGATGAAAGTGGCTCACCAGCTGCGGCAGGCTCGAAAATTAGTGAATGAACGGGAAAGGCACCAGCAAGAAAAGAACAAGCGCAGCTACGATGCTAAACGACGCAGTGCTGTTTATCGGCAGGGGGACTTGGTGTACGTATGGACTCCCTCGCGAGCAAAAGGAAAGAAAAAGAAGCTTCTTCACAGATACCACGGACCATTCCGTCTAGTGCGCCGGGTAGCCGAAAATGACTGGGAGGTGGTAGACCAAACTGGGAAAAAACGTGACGTTGTGAATGTTGCGCGATTAAAGCCCTGCCACGTTCGATCATGTTCCGATGCCGACGACATAGACGATGAGTCCGGTGCCGATCACGAGGTGCGAGATCCAAGTGGTGATGTGCGCGAGTGCAGTGATGACCGCGAATTCCATCAAAGTGAAGTGCGCGAGCGCAGTGCCGGGAGTGATGTCCACGAATTACACCCCAGTGTGGTTCGTGAGCGGACCGAGAACTTCGTTTGCATCATGGTGTGGGCGAGCCAGGTACCAGTGATGCAGTGCAGCAGCGCGAAAGCTCATACTCTGAAACTGAACTTTACAGCGACTGGAAGACGTTTTCAAGCGGCAACAACGGACAACGAAATGTCGCCGCTTACGAAACCGATACTGACATGTATTACAGTGCCAGCGAGTGAACTTTAGTGATTTTTCAGTCTCGCGGTTTTCCATTTGTTGTTTTAAGTTTTTCACCCTTTAGATAGATGTATAACTTTACTGAAACGAGCACTTCACATAATTGCTGTATGCATAATTGTTTTTCGTACTTCTTTTCCTGTCTTGCAAATAAAACGAGTGGGTCACTCTTTTTCGTAGGGGGGAGGTGTCGCGAAGACCGCGTCGCGTAGAATGTTTTCTTGTTCTTTTTTCTTTTTCGACTGCTTTCTTAGAAGGGTGCTCCAGCAAACGAGCCGGCGCACCGCAGGGAGTCTTCTTGACGACGTAGTACAGAGAACGAAGACCACGTGTGTGCGTCGCGGCCAGTTTCTGGAATGGGTTGTTTGTATTAGTTCTGTAGCAAAGCCGGATGCACGCGATCACGAGGGCTCGCGTTGAGCATCGTTAACTTCGGCCTGCCTGATTGGTCCGCGTTGCCGTGGATGTTGAGGGGTGCTATTTAAGCGGCGACACTGGCCTTTTTTTGAGAGCGGACTAGGGGACCACGACGCTCGAAACCACCGGCGACCAGTTCGGCAGGCCGACGGGGTATGATACCACTTTCTATGTTGTATAATTTTTGTCCTGTGTCTTTTCCAACTTCAAGATGTCTTAGCTAAATAAACCCCCCAATGAGTGCTCTCCCAATTCACTGTGTCGACTCCTCATCGCTTGCCTGCGCGGAGTGGCTCTCACGCCTCTTCGTCTTCCTGACCTTCCGATGCGTCTAACATTAACGGCCCCGACGTTTCGCTACAATACGGTAGAAACGCCGTTGGCGACCCACGCGACGTTCTCGGCTAGCTGGCGACAGCCCCGAGCCCTGTCGGAGAAAGTACGTAAGCACCGGCTTTTTCGCTGGACAGCAGCTCCAAGACAGCGTCTCTAACAAGAACAACCTCTGCCGCGGCGACCCACGCAAACAATGCGCTAATTTCAAACTTCCTTAGCAGAAGCCAGCTCGAGAACATCTGACGTGACATTGCGTTACGTGATGTGGCCGGAATCATGTCACAAGACATTGCGTTACCTGATTTAGGGGAACATCTGACATGTTCCCGCCAAGGTCACGTAGCGCAATCTCACGCGACATGCTTCCGCGAAAATGACGTAACGGAATGTCCCGTGGCATCTTTCTGCCGACATGACGTAACGCAATGTGACGTCACATGCTCCCGCCAAGGCACGTAACGCAATTTCGCGTGACATGTTTGTTGCCGCGCATATATATATATATATATAGAGAGAGAGAGAGAGAGAGAGAGATGAGTAGTAGACCCTCGGAATTGGTAACAAAAATGGAGAAAGCGTTTATTCAACGTCAGTGACTTCCACACGGTCCACCACTCCAGAGAAGGTCGCCCTCCGTGAGATTCGTGGGGGGCTAGCCCCTTGCTTAGGCGGGCACGCTGATGGCGTCAGAGTGGTGTGGGCAGGCTTCGCAAACCTCACGGCGCCAGAGGACCGGGGCATAGCAAAGGCGCTGGGGAAATGCGGTAGACACCAGCACACTTGCAAACGTCACTCGCCGCATTGTTGTCAGTACCACAATGGCCGCCTGTTCCATCTTCCACTGCTGGGGCAGCACTTTGCGCAGGCCTCCATTGACGGCCAGTCCGAGGCACTCCATGCTATGGAACCAGAGGGAAAACACTCCGGAAGCGGGTGCCTCCAGGGCAAGGCTGGGGCTCCAGCCACGACCCTAAGAGCAAGCGCAGGCCGCCAGAACCAGTAAGAGCCATGGCACACGCAGTCGCCACAGCAGCAAAGACAGGCACACCAGGATCTGCGCCTCCGAGCGCCTAATGTGCAACCGATCCGCTAGTGATCCATGAGTTCTTATCGCGTGCTTCGTCCACAAGTCGAGCGGCAGGAAAACGCAGTACTGAAGGGCCATATCCGAGATGAGATACACTGCGGAGGCGAAGTATTCAGACATGATTCAGTGGTAGAACTCCCACGATACTCGCGACGAACGTAGCCGCAAACGGTTACGGTATATTTTTATGTAATTTTTTCGGGGTAAGTAGAAAGGAATTAAACTGGACGAAAAGACAAACCTGTCTTCGGTGGGAAACGAACCCTACACTCGCCGCCATGGCTACGAGTGGTGCTGCCCAACACTCCCAGGATTCCATATACATAAATACCCAATAAAAAGGACGGGGGACGACCGCATTCGTATCTCAGTGGGTAGAGCATCGGATGCGATATCCGAAGGTCGTGGTTTCGGTTCCCACCGAAGGGAGGTTTGTCTTTTCCACCCGCACAATCAGCGAGTGGAACAATTTGCCATCAGAGACTCTCGAAAGCATCGATCTCAACTCGTTTCTCCGTGCGTTAAGTGCTCCTTATGTCCCATAGCTACACCTTCCTTTATTTATAGTCCGGTTTATTTTAGTGCACATCTCGATCAGCTTGATTGCTTGAAGTTCAATGTCTCGCTTCTGTACTTTTGTATTGTTGCTGATTTTATTTCCACTACAGTTGATATTTGGTGCCACTTCATTTTCACTTTCTTAACCTAGTCTGCGCTTCTTCTTTTCTTTCTTTATTTTTTGATGGTTTTTTATATTGTTTTTGTATGTCACGGACATTGTCGGGACTGTGGACCGTATTTCATGTTTCTTTTTTTATCATTGTATCGGTTCTCGTTCAACATTGTGTCGCCCACCCCTGCCCAAAGTCTGGCACTCAGACTGGCAGGTTTTCTCTAAATAAATAAATAAAGTAATATGTGCGAATGAAGATCAATGGATCCGGTGTAATATGTGTTTGAGGAAGAGGGTAACAAACGTTCGAAACACAACGTTTTTACTAACGTTTCGGCATGCAGGCCCACCTGCCTAAACGTTGGTCAAGAAGTTGTGTTTCGAATGTATGTTACCCTGTTCCTCAAAAACACACACACATATATATATATATATATATATATATATATATATATATACGCTCGTGGTCACCGCTTCGATGCCCACGAGCAGCAGTCATGGCGGCTGCATTTTGTTTGACTCAATCCAAATACTACAACGGCAAAACAAACGAGACGCCTATATATTCGGGTGCGCGTTAGCAAACCCGAGGCTGTTAAAATTCTTCAGGAATCTATAACGACGGCGTACTCCATCTTGAGACCGCCGTTTCGGCACAGCTGAACTACATGCCTACTTCTCTTCAAGCATCGAAGAGCGAACTATTCCAGAAATATCTCGCTCGTCGTCAAAAGGCTGCGAGTGAGAGGAAATTACTGCGATGTACTGCATCGGGCACGATTAGCATTGCAGAGTCCTCTGGGCCTGTTCACGCTCCCGCCGCCCAGTCCCATCTCTCTATGCTGCTACCGCTTCGTCCATGCCGTGCAAGGCAATAACGGATACTTTTCCGTGCTCATCCTCAATGGCGCGTCATTTCTGACTTCACGAGCAGGTTTGAACAATCCCGACCAATCAGGATTTGTTGATTGGTGAGTCCCGTCTTGACAAGCACAACTGGCCCATCGGCGAGGTCCCAGACGGAAAAGTGTTCCGCATTCCTTGGTGCGGTATATGCATCCAGGTGCAAAGCATTCGTTCACCTGGCGCACTACCTGCAAGAGGAAGCGCCGAAGTGGCTGCCTCCGAGTCTTATGTATACGCTTCGCTGTGAAAGAATATTGCGGTAATATTGTGCTCAGAGAGAAGTGGATAATCACAGTCATCCCACACAAAGGCGATCAGATTATGCAAGTGGGATCACGAATGGATACCGGAGCGACGCGCATTCATATCTAAGGTCGGGCTCTCTTACGTCACAGGAAGGTGCGGTCTGACGTAACAGAGAGGCCTCATTCCCTGCGCGTCTGGTGCACTCACTTTCGATATCGCCACTGAATTCTGATTATTAGTATCAAACTATGTACCATTTTTCACATTTATAAAGCACGAGTATACGGAAACTAGTCACGCCTTAGAGCTTCGCCAAAGAAACACCTACTGCTTCCGGTCCACAATTAGGAAGTTCATTAACACATTTCAGTAATTATTTGAGTGCGACTTTTGCGTCGGCATTTCAACCTCGACTTAGAATTCACGTGCGAAGAAGACACGTACACTAGTAGTGTCGTAGGAATCTTATAACATTTGTGTATATTCTAAAGAACGAAGACTCTCTACATATGGGAAGGACTTTATCGTAGTTAACTGTGCAAGATTATTGTTAGTGTGTGTCCAGTTATACATTTCCTTGTTAATCAAATAATATTCTAGCATATTCAAGCAATATTTATTTCCCTTACACACCGCTCATTTTTAACATTGTCATTTACGCTCACTTACAGTTTTTGCCACCTTCATCATATGACTGCATTGAAACGCGTCATACGTAAATTCCTTACTGCCTTTGTCGCCCGCTGGTGATAGCGTGTAGTCATTATGACGCCGTGCTGCTGGACTCGGGCCCGAGTTTTCAATCCCAAACTCGGCGTCGCCCTTGTTTTCTAATATCAAACACTCTCGTTTAGTATGCGATGGTTGCATATTAATCCTCTAACAACAGGCGTCCCACAAGGCTCGGTTCTCGCCCCTCTTTTGTTTTCGATATATATTAACGACCTCCCCCTGCATGTACACTGCCAAATTCGAGTGTTTGCTGACGACTGCGTGATCTACCACCGAGTAATTAACAATAGTGATCAAGAAGCCCTCCAACAGGATCTTAACCACATTCAACAAGGGTGTGAAAATTGGCACATGACCCTTAACCCAAGCAAATGCAACTCCTTTCCATTACCCGTCGACACAATATTCACGAATTTCAGTACAAAATCGCTAACGATTCCATAGAATCCGTATCGTCTTTCAAATACTTAGGCATTACATTATCTAATGACCTGATATGGAATGCACATGTCGCTAACGTGATATCAGCAGCAAACAAATCACTGGGATTTCTTACACGTCGTCTTCGCCTCGCCCCACATCACGTAAGATTGCTCGCTTACAGATCACTCGTTCAACCTAAACTAGAATACGCATCTGCCATATGGAACCCGCATCATGTTAACCTCATAAACGATCTAGAATCAGTCCAAAATCGAGCTACAAGGTTCATCCATTCTTCTTATTCGTACGACATCAGTGTTTCAGCGTTGAAAACTAAATCTGCGATACCGCCTCTCTCAGTTCGCCGTCGCGTAGCCACTCTATTATTGTACCACAAGTTCTATTACTCATCACTTAATCGTGCACCTCACATCATGCCAGCATCATACATCTCTCACCGCACCGGCCACACCCTTCAAGTTTTTCGTCCGCGGGTCCGAACTGTTACTTTTTCAGCTTCCTTCTTTCCAGGCGCAGCTAAAGATTGGAACGGTCCTTCCCCAACATATCGTCGACATCACCTGTGCATCTTCATTCGCTGAAAACTTAAATAACCTTTTCTGTATATAGACACACGTGGCATTGTTATTCATGTTTTGCTGACCCCACCCCTGATGTAATACACCCTGTGGGGTCTTTAAGGAAATGAAATGAAATGAAATCAGGTTGTCGAAATTATTTTCAGCGTCAGACTAAAACATCCGTCATAATCATATCCATGGTTTCGGGCACTCGTTAGATTATAATTTGGAGGCGAACCTCATAAGACATTTTTCCGTGATTAATTATTCACTCGTTTCACAAAAAATGACGAGCTGTGCTACTTATAGAAAACTGCGTTCAAGCCGTAGAATTCCCCCTGAACGTCGGTAAACTATGCCACTATCATTCTCTTGATAAAATCTTTGGGGACAGCTGAGGTGCCAGCGATATGGGTGCTAATGGATGTGCAGACCGCAATACTCTCGACAATTTTCCTCGTTTTACGTGGGATAAGAGGCTGTATTTGCGATCGTCCTGCAAAATAAAGAACGTACAGTCCGTTTCCGATGCACTAATAAATAACGCTTAGACAAAATTTCTGGAGCCCTTCACTGAGGCTTGCATCAACATATGGGGATTTTCACACGTAAATCCAATAATTATTCTTATTATTAAGTCGCACAAACTCAGGTAGTTGCTACTAACGCTGATGTTTTCCGAGTGTGTGAACTTGGACTAGCAACATGGTGTCTCTTTGTGCACGTGTCCTACGAGGTGCTGTTACTGCACAGCCGCTAGCCTTACCTCGCACAGTATCCGAGGGTACACTGCTTCGTCTTGCCATGCCGCCTGTGTCGCAGTTGCTGTCAGCCCCAATTACAGCAAACGGCAGCACGTCTCCCAGGTGGACGAGAGGTTTCAAGGCACAAGCACTGAGGCTGTAGTCGGTAGAAGCGAAGGCGCCGAATTCAGCGACATGGAGTATCCTGCATGAGCCAGGTTCCGTTCCGTCACTCCTCTGTTTCCTCCCACTGAGTGTGCAGTATATGAAGGTAGTAGTCATTATAAACAATTTCTCGAAATTTTTGTTATTTTGACAGCTCGCTTACTGAAGACTTCTCATGAAAGCGTTCGGGCATGGTTTCGCCTTTCGAATGAAGCTATACTACAGCGGTATCATTATCCGTTTAGCTGTATAGGTTCCGAACGTATTGTAGCATATGTTTATACTTTATGCGGATGTGTATATCCTAACCAAGCTAAGTTTGGGCGTAAAATACTTAGGCCCCGAAGTAAAATCACTCTGGAAGTTTTTATACCCCCACTACGAGAGAATGATCTGCATGCCACATCACGTTATTTTGTTTCCATTCTTTCCAAGGTGTGTGTTGAGCACGACCGCGAAAGTCTACAAGAAAAGGTGCTATACTTTAACTTTTGCCCATAACTATATTTAGAAATCACAGCATTTTAGACAGACAGCATCGAATCAGTATATATGCATAGCAAAAATTGAACATGCAAATGCCCTCTGTCCTGTTTTTTTCCGGTGGCATTGTTTATTCCGCAACAAGCGTTACACGGATAATTTTGGCTACAAGTAGTATCTAGCTGTAGGTCCTTACAAAAAAAAACTGTCGGATCCCACGTGCAGTGGGAATCAAGCAAATGCGAAGCACGCGTCAGGATCGTCAAATCGATCTGCCTGGTTGTATCGCTACACGGATTTTTGTACAGATGAAGTTAACGAAACGGCCGCAACAGAACCAACACTGTGGCACGCAAACCATACCACTCATGACACGCATGTCATGATTCTAATGTGTGACCTGTCATTTACGTTCTTCATGCAGTAGTGCTGTGCCATAGCAATATTGGTATACATGCCATTAATGATGCCGCTCATGACATGTCACGATTGTCATGTTCTTAGAACGTGTCACGTGTGGTCGTCATACACTATTCGCAACTCCAGAAAAATTGGTTCATCTGGCAGCATTGCTCAGTTTAAAAAAGATGGCGTCTACATCCAGGGTCACGGCCGCGCTTTCGCTTAGCGGGGTGCTAAAGTTTCTTGACTGCGGGGTCGCATCGCGATGCTTCGTCTAAGGCAAAAGGGTTCTTGCTGCCGAACAAATGATATTAATCGGCCGAAAGGGTTTGAGCGGCGAGACAGCGGAAATAATTGCGCTCTACGCTCAAAGGTCGTAGTTGGTCGGAGACCCGCATAGATTTTTTTAAGGATAAAGCAGCTTTCCAGCGATCCTGAAGTTGAAGAAGGCAGGTGTTCATGTGTAGCAGGCCTCTCCGAAAGATACAAGCACTTGTGCGTGGCGCTGCTCCATGGAGTACACATGCGTCACTTATAAACGTGTTAAAAGAGTTCAGTTCTATGCGCAGTGCCGTAAAACAAGGCGCGGTGAACAGGTCGAGGGCTCAAAAGTTGGAACGGGCGCAAGAAATCCTGAATTGCCACTAGATGAACTCGAAATGCAAACGCGCTACGTTAAACGATCATACATTACTTCCATAACCACCAAACAAATTACGATGCGCAGCACTCGCTTCATATCTACACACTACAATGCACGCGGGCAAAAGTATGTGAGCAATAATATTACTGCGGTTCAAGTTCAGCATTGACGCGTTCAGAAAACCTTACCCGATATACACGTACACACAATGTCGCTATTTTGTTCACGCGCTTGCCTAAACTACACTCGGGCTGTTCGAAAAGCGCGCATGATGATAAACCCGCGCACACCCAAATATAATCTGTGTATTCAGCGGGGAGGAAGAAATCGTCGCGAGTGAAGCGGAAGAAACTAGCATAGTTCCCGTCACTTCTTGCCGATGCGCAAGTTCCTAATCCATGTTGCCCTCGTCTGCGTCGTATGCTTCCTTAGGGAACCGATGAAACGACGTGTTGCTGTCTATGCATCGCGATGACACGCACTGAGACACGCAACAAAAGTCTTTTGATGAGAATTGTGTTCTTTTTCGGGCTGCTTCGAGGCGGCATTGCGTCGATTAAGGAACTACAGAGCTGTTTAACAGCGCGCGGTAATGCGATAAGATGCCGCGTTTCGAGGTCGACCTTGGATCGGCTGCTTCATGGAGCGTCCGCCAGGTGGCGAGAATTTAGATGGAACCGCGAATAGTCTCCCCATAACAATTTTGGTATATATCAAGTTAACGAAACGGCCGAGAGAGCACCAAGACCGTGGGACGTAAATCATGCAGCTCATGACATGCACAACATGGTTTTGTTTAATTACGACTTGTCATTAATGTTCGTCATGCAGTAATGTTGTGTCATACCAGTTTTAGCATACATCACATTAGCGAAAAAGCCAGAAGAGCACCAAGACAGTGGCACATAAGTCATGCCACTCATGACATGCATGTCATGGTTTTCATGTTATGACCTGTCATTTATGTTCTTCATGCAGTGATGTTGCATACCAGATTTTTGTATACATTCAATTAACGAAACGGTGAGGAAAGCACAAAGTCGTAGGCAGCTAGAGAGATACGCTCAAAGTCGCCGAAGTTCGCTAAGAAATGCTTCGCATTAAAAAAAAGGTTATTCATCCTCAACGAGAGCACTGAGTCCGCAACAGCCAATACCTCGGCCTTTCTACTGGTTTTTGATACTGGTGCTATTCTATACATAATGGGAAAACTGCCTGTACCTGTTCATCCGGAGACCTTCGTTGTCCTTTGACAAGACCGCTGACTGGTAATGGGCTCCTTGGGTCACGTGTTGGGCTTGCATGACGTCACTCTCACAGCGAGATTCGACCTGGCTCCTCGGGAACCCTGCCCTCCGGTGGAAATCGCAGCTACCGCAACCACATACGCCGACGTCGCCTCGCTTCTTGGACATAAGCTGCCTCTTGTATGCCGATCCCTCCTTGATGTCCAGGTCACTGGATACGTAGGAGTCGTCTTCTTTAGCCTCTTCTGGATGTGGAACGAATAACCGGAAAGAAGGCTTCTCGTCGAATGGCGCATCTTCTGATAATGTGGACATGCTGCTTTGAAAGAGACAGCGAGTCAAGACATCGCTGGAGAAAGAAATGCCCATAGCTGGCGCTAAGCCGATCTACGATGCGGCACGAACGGTTGGAAAGCCCGAGCTGCAGTGACCACCCGCGTGCCCGCTCGCGAGCGCACGTTCTCATTCTTCGTTTTCATCTATAGTGCATATTCAGCTTTGTATAACGATCCTTGTGTCTTATGTCTTCTTGAAATTTGACTTGACGACACTTTCAAGTTAGGGGTCGTGGAAGCTGGAAAAATGATGTCCTAGACAAAAACGCAGATATCGAGCATCTTTCGTTGACACTATTCTCCGGTGTGTAATATAACACTAGTCTCAGGTGATTCTTTGCGAGATAAGCGTCGTCGTGGGACATTGCGGCTTCCTTGGCGAGATTGCAGTCAATGCTGTATTGCAGTAAACCACAACAAAAAACGGTTTTTTGGCCAATTCCGCGGTATTAGACATAACGAGAAGTCATCCTCGCCGAAGCATTTTTGCCAGCCGGCGAAGTTTACTGCCGTTGCTATTCTCGGTGATGGTGCAATGAACCATTCCTGTGAACAAATATCTTCTATATCGTATTTAAGTATTTCTAAATAGAGATATCATCTTACTGTTTCTTCTCATTTAGGGGCGAAGCTCCTTAAGCCCTAGCCTTGTTGTCGTCCGCGTCCGTCACGCTACACAAAACCGAAACTGAACACCTGCACAACGAAAAACGAAAACATCTGTGTAAAAAACAGACTTCATGTGTACATCAATCATGTATATGACAGCACAATACATGGTACAAAGAATACGACAGGAGGCACTGCGCTACAAAATCCAGATCCTCAACCGAACCACAATCGTCATCGTCATCATCATCTGTACCAGCTCGCAAGGAACGAGAACGCGCCCTCCCCCGCGAGAGACAACGCTGACGCAGGCAACGTCTGCTGGCTAGCGAGTTTCTTGATTGTAAAAAATCGACTGCTCGCGCTGCAGAACCGTTCATTGGCCACCCCATACATATATCACCGACAGGGAACCAACTTGCTCAGGATAGGGCAAATCGGCAATCGTTTGAAGAGGCCTTCGTCCTGCAGTGGACATAAAAATAGGGCTGCTGCTCCTGATGATGATGATGATGATGATGATGATGATGATGATGATGATGATGATGATGACGACGACGACGACGACGACGACACGAGTGGGGCAAAGTCTGTAAAGCAACGAAGATGTGTGCTTGGCAGCAGGGGCGCAACCAGAAATGTTTTCCGGGGTCAGATTCTATATACATATATATCAAAGACAAGGGACCCATCTCACTTGTACTCACTACAGCTTTCCACACTACATTTCTCGTTATGCTGCTTTAGGTTTATAACCAACATCTTTTATTTATCAGCTAAAGTTCCACGATCAGTATTTTAGAAGGCCTTTCTAAGGGCCTGACTCCTGCACGTTTGCGTGTGTTGCACCTTCTTTTCGCGATTACAGAGAAATAAAACGTGTGTGTGTGTGTGTGTGTGTGTGTGTGTGTGTGTGTGTGTGTGTGTGTGTGTGTGTGTGTGTGTGTGTGTGTGTGTGTGTGTGTGTGTGTGTTTCCGTTAGAAGGACGTGGGAAGGCTCGATAGCAATGTCAGAATGTCTGGTTCGAGTATCACAGCACGATCAACCAGACATCATCACCCTGAGTCTTTAACACTCTACGGAAAAAGGCCTAATGCCTTCAAGTTTTCCTTTTTCCCTAACACTAACGATGAATGAGGGAAGGCGCTACCACTGCCATTCTTAAATTCTATTGAACATACAGAGCTCATTAATTCATGATGTGCTAATTTGCGCAGCTGGTAAATGAGTTGATTTATGATATAAGTTTGTAATTATTTTTTTTCTTTTGGCTGGTAATTTTTGACCCTGTCCTTCCAGGAGCCTCGTGGCTCGCTAGAATTGTGTAAATAAATAAATAAATAAATAGAGCTCCACGTACGTAGAGTCACTCCGTAATATGCTTCAACGATTTTACTATTAAAACGTACCTCTCACTAGCGAAAAATACCTTAGTGATCGATGCAAGATTTGTACCGACGGGTACAAATACGAACACCGTATTCCCGTCGCCGAGCCAACTTAAAACGCTCGGCGCCAATATTCCCGATCAAAACCTCCCAGCGTGTCAAAGCCTTAACGAACCGCGACACGTTTTTCCGCATACAGATGTGACTCATTGTACATTACAAACCCTAACGGAAGCGCCCAGGAAAGAAATTGTCATAGTAGCACCGGTTTCTTGAAGCATGTCAGCCCGGAGAGACGTGGGAAAGAAAGAAATGTAGTCAAGTGGAAAGGGGGGAGATCGGGGGTAGAACCACAGCCCACCCATACCACTGGCTACACCCCTGCTTGAAAACCCACCTCGTGGGTCCCTCCCGTTTCTCCCTCGTGGAAAAAAGCCGCTGAGGTGCACCTCCTGTGCACTTTGCTGATGATGAAACATGCCCCGCCACGGTGGTCTTGTGGTTCGTATGTGGCACATCAGGAGTCAACTTGGCCCCTTCCATCCAAGGCTTCTTTAGTAACATCATCCATGATTTCCGAACGTCACTGAAATAAACACTGGTTCAAGGTATTCGCAGTATGGGAGTAGAGCGTATTTATTGATTGCACAATAAAAACAGACGCGTTAGTGGAACAGCAACAACTACTGATGGTTGCTTTAATACCTTGAACCCCTACATGCTCGTGTGTGCTATCTGAAAACACCACCTGTCTTTTGTGATGCAGAAAAAGAGGTCGCACTTGATGCAAAAAGAAATTTTGTCTTCTTCTGGCACCATTGTAGCCCGCACATAACACCATTTGGGATATCTGACAACCGTGGCAAATGCTTCAGAAGATATCCCTTAGCATTCATTGGCTGTAGGGATGCTCGCTTCATCGATGATGATCTTGCATAAATGGCGCATACCTATTTCGGGGAATTGGCCAAGACGTGATAATCTGAGTTTGCATGCTTGTACCACTTCATGAAGAAAAAAAATTGAAGAAGAAGAAGAAAACGAATTTGGAGAGCGAAAAAAAAGGCTTTATTGGTTAGCTCCAGTTTTCATCCTCTTCTTCCGCGGATGGTTCATGGGCCTGTGCAATAAGCCCGTAACCCACTTCCATGCAGATATCTTTTGCCTTCTTCTGTTAGCCTTCGTATTCTTGGTGTATTGTATCCACGAGTTGCTGAGTGCGATGTTCTGGTAGTTCTTCTGAATAGAGAAAATAAAGGCGCAATGATAGATTCATGTGAAACAAGGAAATCATGGACTTATGAAAAGCAGCGCACGCGAACAACGAAGTGCAGCGTCTACCGCGGGCATGCATAAAATCAGTCCCATTGTCCAATATATTGGACGCGGCATGTAGGTGCTTGCCATACCGAAATAACTGGGAATGGCCCGGCGGAAAATGCATCATATTGTGCCCCGAATACTTACGTTTAAATAACGAGCGAAATACTTTCATAAATGCAAGCCAAGCACTTGAAATAATACTTACTTTGACGGGCGGTGCCGTAGAAGACGCCGCTGCTGAACGCTGCCTTTTTCACTCGCACGCCAGCCGCGTCGCTGCATTTATTTCAACCACAATAGACCCTTTTCAAAAAAGGGCGCCTCTAGCGCCAAACGCGCAAACTACAGCCAGCTGCCTTGATGAGGGCTCCCTAGCAGACGACGCGAGCTTCGGCGAATGTCAACGCGCGAGTGCGTGACATTTCAGCACCGCTGAATACTGAATTGCTCCTGCTTCTTCTTGGGGTGCCTTATTGTTCGAGCCCATTGTACGATAATCCAAACGGGCCACATTCCGACGTCCTAGCCTTGAGGATGCCGTGACGAGAACAGTGAAAAGGTTTTAAGTTTAATCGGAAACCGGAGGAGCTGTGGCGCACCACACGTGGTTAGAAAAAGATGCGCGTATTCCCTTTCATTATAGTACAATGGCCTTGAAGATAACTTTCTGATTAACGAGATGTAAACTGATTCGTTTGGCTACAACCTTATAGATTACTGGCCAAATTTATGTCCACAGACGACACTCAAAGTGGTGTGGCACTTCAAGCCGACCTCTTCTAGCCCAGACTATGTGAACAGATTCTTGTCTTATTTATTATTATAACGAGCGGAATGTCTGAAGCTTTCTGCACGTCACAATGTTTTTCATTACCTCTGATGTCGGCCGACAGTTTTTTTCTTACGGACAAGAATGAACTAAAGCCTAGCCTGGTACGTCTCCGAGCTTTAAGAACCTAGTGGAAAACAAACGTTTCCGTACGATAAATGAGAAGAACAGACGCTGATGGGCTCTCATTCGTAAACGCGCAGCACATAGGAAGGTTTCATCGAGACAAGCTAAGGTTTCTTTTTTTTTCAACATTCGGTGGATTGCGATGCGCGAGCCTGAAGGTTTACCAGGGCTGCCGGAGCCAAGGGCAGCTGCAAATATCATACGCAGAAAAAGAAAAAAAAACGGTGCGTGCATTTTTTACGAGGTTACCACGCCCATGAACAGTATCATGAATAAGAGCACAGAATTTATCGGTGCATACAGTTAAGGTTGACAATGGTGTCAGGAAAGCGACTACGCAGATATTTTCGGCAAATGCCCTTGCAGAGTTCGTCACTAAGGGTAAGCCAAGCCTTATTCGGCATCTTAATCCTCCCGTCGATTTTTCTTTTTTACCTTCGGTCACATTGTATAAGCTTTTCGCCAACAATCTATGTGGACAGTGATCCATGCCGTTAGGAGGGGCCCAGGAAATGACTAGCAAAAACAACCAAACTATGTTCCCTGAACTTTATTGAAAAACACTTCTTTCCTGCTGCGGCAGCGAACGACAGCCCTCTAAGCAGGATGGTGCCTCCTCGGTGTTCCCTGCAGGAGAAAAAAAAGCATCCGTAAACGGTACGAAAACAAACGTCGCCGCGTATGCATAGCACCGGCAGCATGTTTATGTGCACGCGCAGAACGGTAGCGACTCACCTTTCTTGTTTCTACGAAGCACGAAGAGTTGATGTCGCGACGCAAATGTAGCCAAATTGCCGCGAGCCCTTATTATCGTCCCTGTGGTGCCAGGTGTCGATGGTGCACGCTGCCGCAGACGTTGACGACGCACACTTGAAGGTTTATCATCGTCCTGCGACCGAGCCACTCTGCCCGACCATCCCGTTAATGGGCACAAAATGCCACTCACTGTAGAGGAGAAGCGCTTGGGAGGCAGGAACACATTGCACGAAAAGCACGTTCGCAAATACAGACGATAAGATTTCGGCGGACCACACGGGAACCAGCTGCCACCACACTCACGCTTTGCCCCGCTCTCCAGCGATTCCCTCATGATGGCCGCTCGCGAACCCAAAATGCCTTGCAAAACGAAACTGACGAAAAGCCCACCACCAGGTGCCGTATTTATGAAAAGGGTCTATTGATAGGGCGCGCTAGTATACGTTAAAAAAAACAAAAGCAGTTTTCAACGCCAGGGTGTTGGTGCTCCGGTTTCAGCGAAGGAGAACGTGTTGTCCACTATATTGGACAGTTCTCCATAGCCAGGACTCGAGAGGATAAGTGGACGTATTCGCCGACTACTTCCAGCGCCTATTTACCTATCGCGAACCAATACTGTTCTCTTCCGGCATTTTTGAACATATGTTGTCTGCGTATTAATCTTTAAATTCAGTGCTCCACATGGCCTCTCAAATTCACTGATCATGTGTTGCAATGCGTAAAACATGCGCTGCGCCCAGCGGCCCTTTTCAATTCCTTATATGGCTTGGTAATGAATGGGCGAATTTGCGAATTCACATTAATTTATTCAATTAGGTATTAACGCAAGAAATAAATCGTGAGACAGTCACTGGCGAAGGCACCGTACGACAAACAACGCGCATGCGCCTCTCTCTCATAATCGCTGCGACTGTCTTCGCCCTTTGCCGTGACGACCGCATGGGACGTCACTGAGACAATTAGCATGTGCCGTCAAGCAACGGTCCATGCCTCAAGTTCAAGGTGTCGCCGATGAAACAGCCACAGGATAGGGTGAACACTTGCTGACGACCACTTGGTGGCAGCGAAGACATCGGCTCCTCTGACCATCACTCTCGTTGTATCGCAGCCACTTTGCATCCAAAGGATATCAGGCACATCAAACACTACGCCGAAGACGACGAGCCGAAACTAGTTGCACGTTCGTGCTGTCGCACGGCTCGGCGAAGTAGTTGGCGCGCCCGGCCCCGGCGTGCGTTGAAGAGTAGCACGCAGTGCGTCGCCACTTCGATGGTGCAGAGGAACACTGCTTCCCTGACACGGAAGCGGTCAAACGGCCGCACTTGTCGTCGAAGCAGGCGTCCAGGGTACCCCTGACGAGACCGAACGTGGCGACAAAGGTGGTCGGTCGGCGTCCAGTGCTCCCAGCGTGATGCCTGACATGCTGGCGACGAAAAAGTTGGACAGCAGCCATCGACACGCAAGCGGTAGCTTCGACTCCCATTCGACGACGTAGGCTCTGCGTAAGCTCATTTGCTGCACGACTCCGTACATTGCACACCCGCCGCGTCTGAAGCGCTTGGACTGCCAATGAAGACCCTGGTCGTTCACAGATTCCCTTATGCCGCGGCGCTGGGCGAGCGTCAGGCTGGCGTACCTTCAACTCCAGGTCATGCTCAGCTGGTAGGCGGCACGTAGTCCAGTTGCAAAAGGACGGCGGGTAATGCAGGAGCTCATTGGAGTGCGTGAGGAAAAGGAAGAACGACGCATAACGGCTTCCCGAGATGACAGCGTCGGTCGTTCGGCCTGCGGCGGCTTCCGCTACCACGCACTGTGCATGAAGAAATTGGTGGGGCAGTCGCTTGATAACGCCGGAGTGTCCTTGGATCGGACTAGCAGTGGACACGGGTGTCATCACTTTCGGCCAGCAGGAGAGAAACTGCGGTGGCAATGCAGAAGACGGCACCTTCCCAGGACGACGTGTCAAGCTGGCACTATCGAACGTCAGGATTTGCAAGTGCTGCGCGAGCCACCACGCGACCTCGCTCGGTGGCTGACGCTCGAGAGCTCGGTAGAGAAAGACAAAGACACGCCATGCGCAAACTTATGATTTATTGCACAGCCGCTCAATTGAGCGGCCGTGTTTATTGCATACCATAATGACGAAGTTGCAGTGGTGGTAAAACTTTATTCAATGTCGAATATTTCAGTGGGTATTCGCCTTCGAAGTAAAGAAGAGTTGCGCGCAAATATGACGGCGTGCAGGCTACACAAACCCCTGGGTGGGTATGTGCCAGATTTGAGGAAAACAACAACAACGACGACCAGGACACAGAAAGGAGACACGGACAAGCGCTAACTTCTAACTAACTTTATTTTTTCGTCGCTGTATATATATATATATATATATATATATATATATATATATATATATATATATATATATATATATATCCAATCACGTGGGCACCAAGGCCTTCGAGTGCCACAGAAGGTTAACGCAAGCCGAATTTCGTTGTAGGCTAAAAGGCATGCATAAAAATTCCAATTAGGCAAGTCATTTATCTTCTGGCTACACCACTGGCTACACCCCTGCTTGAAAACCCTCCTCGTGGGTCCCTCCCGTTTCTCCCTCGTGGACAATAGCCGCTGAGGTGCACCTCTTGTGCACTTTCCTGATGATGAAACATGTCCCGCCACGGTGGTCTTGTGGTTCGTATGTGGCACAGTGTCCAATATATATAGGACATCAGGAGTCAACTTGGCTCCTTCCATCCAAGGCTTCTTTACTAACATCACCCATGATTTCCAAACATCATTGAAATAAACACTGATTCAAGGTATTCGCGTATGGCAGTAGAGCGTATTTATTGATTCCACAATACAAACACACGCGTTAGTGGAACAGCAACAACTGTTGATGGTTGCTATAACACCTTGAACGCCTACTTGCTTGTGTGTGCTAGCTGAAAACACCCCCTCTCTTTCGTGATGCAGAAAAAGAGGTCGCACTTGATGCAAAAAGAAATTCGTCTTCTTCGCGCACCCTTGTAGCCAGCACATAACATCATTTGGGATATCTGCCAACCGTGGCAAATGCTTTAGAAGATTTCCCTTAGCATTAATTGGTTGTAGGGATGCTCGCTTCATGGATGATGATCTTGCATAAATGGCACATACCTATTTAGGGGAATTGGCCAAGACGTGATCATCTGAGTTTGCGTGCGTGCACTACTTTATGAAGAAAAAAAATGGAAGAGGAAGAAAACGGATTTGGAGAGTGAAAAGAAATGGCCTTATTGGTGAGCTCCAGTTTTCATCCTCTTCTTCCGCGGATGGTTCACGGGCCTCTGCAATAAGGCCGTAACCCACTTACATGCGGATATCTTTTGTCGTCTTCTGCTAGCCTTCGTATTCTTGGTGTATTGTATCCACGAGTTGCTGAGTGCGATGTCCTGGTAGTTCTCCTGAATAGAGAAAATAAAGGCACAATGATAGATTCACTTGAAACAAGGAAATCGTGGATTTATGAAAACCAGCGCACGCGAAGGACGAAGTGCAGCGTCTATCGGGCATGCATGAAATAAGTCCCGTTCTCCAATATATTGGACGCGGCAAGTAGGTGCTTGCCATACCGAAATAACTGGGAATGGGCCGGCGGAAAACGCGTCATAATGTGCCCCGAGTACTTACGTTTAATGAACGAGGCAAATACTTACATAAATGCAAACCAAGTACTTGAAATAATACTTTTACGGGCGGTGCCGTAGAAGACGCCGCTGCTGAACGCTGCCATTTTGCACTCGCACGCCAGCCGCGTCGCTGAATTTATTTCGCCCACAGTTTATAGGGGGCTTCTTGCGTCTGGCATTTTTGCAAGTTAATTTGGATCACGCCAGGCTCTCCCTCAGTAATTTGTGCGATCGCATGATCGAGACGGACACACAGATCGCGGTAGCGAGCGATCCATATAGACCTAAGGGGAGAATGCCCAGCCTGCCCGCGGGATTTACGGCTTTTGCCTGCGAGGAGGACCCGGCGGCTGTCGTGCTAGTGAGGCGGCCATCGTTCGACCTGTGCCCCGTGATGATATCCAAACACGTGCTGGGAGTCTACGGGCAATCTCGCGACTCCCACTTCACGATAGTCTCGGTGTACGCTCCGCCGCACAAGCCCATGGACTCGACACTCCGGGCGGTTCTGGAGGTGGTGTCGCGGTCGCGCTCTCCACACGTCATCGTGGCCGGTGACTTCAACGCCAAGCACCGAGCGTGGGGTCCCAGGGCCGGGGACGAGAGGGGCGCTCAGGTCATGGAGTTTGCGGCCGCGGCCGGCCTGCTCGTCATGAACGACCCGCAGTCCGAGCCGACCTACGAGACGCCGTACGCCGCCAGCTGGATCGATCTGACCCTGGCGACGACCTCCGTTTTGACGTCGGGATACACGTGGACCGTACGATCCGACGTCACGCACTCGGAACATAAGGACATCGCGGTGCGAATAGGACCCGATGATGAAGGAGGAGCCCGCCAACGCCTCACTCGGTACGCGCAGCAGGAGCTCTTGCGCGCGCTGGAGAGGGAGCCCTTTTTCGCGAGGGTCGTCCGTTCGCAGCCCCGGTCCCCAGAGGCTTTGGATTATATCCTGGGGGCCTTTTACGGCATTTTCGAGAAGCACCTGCGACGCCACCTCAGACCGGTTAAGTCGACCGCCAGGGGAAACTCTTGGTGGACACCGGCTCTGGCACAAGAGCGAAAGAGGGTGAATGCCATGCGGAGACGCTTCCAACGGGCAAAAAGCGACGACCTCAGGGCTCTCCTTAGAATGGATTACAGCGCCGCCTTGGCGTGGTTCCGCCTGCGGGTCGCGGAGACAAAGGCCAACTACGAGAGGGAGTGTCATTCGGCGTGCTCGCGCGGAAACGTCTTCTCATCTTCGTATAGAGAAGCGTTTGGCAGAAACCGCCCACCAAGGTTCCTGCCCCCGCTGAAGCGGGCTGACGGTTCGATGACCGAGACACACCTCGAGTCGGCCGCCCTCCTGCTCGAGACGCAGATCGCGGTGGACGACCCGAGAAATGACTTGCCCGAGCACGCCGAGGCCAGGCAAATGACCGCAAGGCCTTACGACTCCACCGACGCGGATGTTCCGTTTACTGAGCCGGAGGTCCGCGAGGTGATTGGGGCGATGCCATCGCGTTCGTCGCCGGGGCCGGACGCGATAACGTCGATCTTCGTGAAGGGCCTGTTTAAAATACACGCGAGGTTCGCGCTGTTCATATTCAACGCGGCGCTAGCGCTCGGATATTTCCCTCGCTGTTGGCGCCGCGGCAGAATTATCTTTATTCCAAAACCCGGCCGGCCCCCCGAGCTCACAACGTCATGCAGACCGATTTGCGTGAATTTGGTTCTGGGCAAGGTCTTAGAACGACTCCTAAACGGCCGCCTCTACCACTTCCTGTGTAGGCATGGGCACATCCATGACCGGCAGTACGGCTTCACGCACGGTAGAAGCGCGGTGATGGCCTTGGTTCGCTTAAAGGAGACCCTATTGCAGCTCAGAACCTCAAATACGCCCGCGGTCCTGATGTCGCTAGATTTCCAGGGCGCCTTTGACAGTGTGTGGCACCCTCGAGTGCTAGGGTTTTTCCGCGAACGCCGCGTGCCGGCCAATCTTTACCACCTACTCGGGACGTTCCTGCAGCAGCGGTCCGTGGTGTTTAGATCTAACGCTGGCGAGCTGCTGGCATACCCCTCGTTGGGGAGTCCGCAGGGGTCCCCGATCTCGCCTATGCTCTGGAACGTGGTGATCCACGACCTGCTATGCCTCCCACTTCCTGCGGGCGTCACCATTCAGGCGTACGCCGACGACACCATCGTTGTCGTTCCGGCGGAATCGCGAGAGCGCTTGGGAGAGGTGGGGTCCGCAGTGTTAAAGGACATAGTGCGGTGGACCGATCAGGCAAGAGTCACCCTCAGCACGCAAAAGACCTACTGCGTGCTGTTCTCGAATGGACACCGCGGCATGGAGAAGCGCCGACCGTGCATACGCCTCAAAGCACAGGACAAGAACCTCGCGTATAAAGACTCCCTGAGAATACTGGGAGTCGTCTTCGACACCCGCCTCTCCTTCTTTGGGCACGCGGAGTACCTTAAAGAGAAAACCGAACTGCTGGTAGCGAAGGTCGGGGCACTAGCAAAAATGCAGGGTGGACTTTTGCGTAATGAACAGAAGGTGACGTTATACAGAAATGTCATCCTACCTTCCATCATGTATGGTTCGCCAGTTTGGTGGGACGCGACGTGCCCGGACTGCCGCCTCAAATCCCGTATTATCTCGTTGCAGCGCGCGGTCCTACTTAACTTACTGCGGGCATACAAGACGACCCGAACGACGGCACTTCAGGTGCTCATGACAGCACCGCCCATTACCCTTGAATTGGAAAGGGCCAACGCTGAATTCGACTTGTTAATCGCCCGCAAGCCCGTCCGTTACGGAGAACTGTCCGTGCGTCCGGACAGCGTCCTGCCCACGCTGGACGTCTGGCAGGAACACCCCGCGGCCCGATGCGCCTTCCCGTTTCGAAGACTTGCAAGGGAAGAGGCGCGACGAATGGCCCGCTTGCCTGGACTACACGTTTACACGGACGGTTCATATACGGATCGCCTGGCAGGAGCGGCATTTATAGTCTTAGGACCGCGCGAGCGCATCGGAGCGATAGGTCGATACCGGGTTGAGAACGCCACGAGCGCGTATTGCACAGAGATTATAGCGCTCATCGAGGCGTTGCGACACTTAAAAACCAAGTGTTCGGCCGCCAATGCGAGAATATACACGGACTGCCTGTCTCTGCTGCAGGCGATAGCTCAGTACAGCACCACCGACCCGAGAGTCCGGGACGTGAAGGCTCTCCTGAACGACATCTCAGTTAATACGGAGATCACGCTTTACCACGTTCCGGGACACTCCGGCTTATTTGGAAACGAGCATGCGTACTTTCTAGCAGCTCGCGCGGCGCGATTGGGTGAAGCGAGGCAGGCCCCGATCACTCCTCGAGCGGTCCGCAGTATGTTCAGGAGACAGCAACTGCGCCTCTGGGAGACGGAGTGGAGGCAGAACAACACCGACACTGACCTCTTCAAGTGGGTACCGCTCGTCTCGGAGACACCTCATTGGTTCCCGCCAAACCAAGCCCTCGTGACCCTGCTAACGGGGCACGGCAGATTTCACTCCTACTTTCACCGCTTTGGTCTGCTCGCAGAACCACTCTGCTCCTGCGGCGCAACATGCGAGGGAACGGACCACTACCTGTACGATTGCCCCCTTACGACAAACATAACGACCATGATACAACCCCGGCCCGACTACGATCAAAGACGGTATCCGTACTTACTGATACAAGCGCGAAATCGCGCGCTGTTCATACGATTGGTTAAGCTGGTCGCCGACACGATCCCCGACCTCGATTGAGTGCGGTCCGCGTTTCGCGCTGTCCGTTCTTGCGTGCTTGCGTTTAGTGCGAGTTACACTAACCGGTCGAAAACCAAACACAACGGACACACCCGCGCGGTTGGGGCGATGTGGGGGCGGAGTCGCCCTGTAGGCCATTCACTGGCGAGGGTGTAAACCTCGGCGGTCTCTGCCTTGCCGCATCGCCCTGATCGGCGGGCAGACACTGAGGTGGGACCGTGACGCCACTACCACTCGACAACAGCCATCTTCCTTCGACGATGGTAACTGAGATCGTGCAGCAGTGCACAGAGGAATCGCCTGCCGTGGCGCGGTGGCCGACTGGGGACGTGGCGTCGGTCGAGTGCAGTGCGGTGCAGTGAGCTGGTGCGGTGTGCGTGCAGGAACGTCGGTGTCGACACCCCAACGCATCGACTGTCACACGTTCGACGGCATCCATCATCCTTCGACGATGGTAACCAAGATATTGCGGCAGCACACAGAGGACTCGTCTACCGTGGCGAGGTGGCCGACTGGGGACGTGGCGTCGGTCGCGTGCAGTGCGGTGCAGTGCGGTGCAGTACCTTTTCTGCCATTTTGCCATTTTTTCTTGCGCCTGTTGGCGCGGTGTGCTTGCAGGAAAGTAGGGGTCGACGCCCCAACGCATCGACCGTCCGCCAGATGGCTTGTTTTTCTCTCTCTCTCCCCGATGTGAACCGGTTGTGGGACTCTGGAACTTTGCCGGGAAGATGTCAGACTTCAGACTGGATTTCTGGATTTTTTTTTTTTCTCTCGCCCAGTCTTTTTTTTTCTATGGTGCACTGGGTACCGTGTTCTTTTTTTTTTACGCTCTACGTATCATTTCCTTTTCACCCATGTCAGCAAATCACACAGGGCCCCGCCCTGTCCCTCATCGTTTCCTGTCATTCATTATTAAAAGCCCAGCGGAGTTCCTGTGCTCGTTGAGCCCTTGGGAGGCCAATGCGTTACTGTTAGCCCAACCATTTATTTTACCAATCGGCTTTTCTAACGAAATTTAGCGCTTTGGGTATTATTTAAAAACCCCTTTTCATTTAATTTTGATTGGCTTTAAACCTGGTATGCTTCGGCAGGGACAGGTTTTTCCCACGCATTTATTTTTGGCTTTAATTTCAAGGAAGTGGGAATGAAGTTTGGATTGGATTGAATTGGGGCACTAGTATACGTTAAAAAAAGAAAAGCAGTTTTGAACGCCCGGGTGTTGGTGCTCCGGTTTCAGCGAAGGAGAACGTGTTGTCCACTATATTGGACATTTCTCCATAGCCAGGACTCTAGAGGATAAGTGGACGTATTCGCTGACTCCTTCCAGCGCCTATTTACTTATCGCGAACCAATGCTGTTCTCTGCCGGAATTTTTGAACATATGTTGTCTGCGTGTTAATCTTTAAAGTCAGTGCTCCACATCGCCTCTCAAATTCAGTGATAACGTTTTTCAATGAGTGAAACATGCACTGTGCCCAGCGACAGTTTTCAATTCCTTATATGGCTTGATAATGAAGGGGCGAATTTGCCAATTCACATTAATTTATTCAATTAATTATCAACGCAAGAAATAAATCGTGACACAGTCACTGGCGAAGGCACCGTACGACAAACAACGCGCATGCGCCTCTCTCTGATAATCGCTGCGACTGTCTTCGCCCTTTGCCGTGACGACCGCATGGGACGTCACTGAGACAATTAGCATGTGCCGTCAAGCAACGGTCCATGCCTCAAGTTCAAGGTGTCGCCGATGAAACAGCCACAGGATAGGGTGAACACTTGCTGACGACCACTTGGTGGCAGCGAAGACATCGGCTCCTCTGACCATCACTCTCGTTGTATCGCAGCCACTTTGCATCCAAACGATATCAGGCACATCAAACACTACGCCGAAGACGACGAGCCGAAACTAGTTGCACGTTCGTGCTGTCGCACGGCTCGGCGAAGTAGTTGGCGCGCCCGGCCCCGGCGTGCGTTGAAGAGTAGCACGCAGTGCGTGGCCACTTCGATGGTGCAGAGGAACACTGCTTCCCTGACACGGAAGCGGTCAAACGGCCGACACCTGTCGTCGAAGCAGACTTCCAGGCTACACCTCAGGAGACCGAACGTGGCGACAAAGGTGGTCAGTCGGCGTCCAGTGCTCCCAGCGTGATGCCTGACATGCTGGCGACGAACAAGTTGGACAGCAGCCATCAGCACGCAAGCGGTTGGTTCGACTCCCATTCGACGACGTAGGCTCTGCGTAAGCTCATTTGCTGCAGGACTCCGTACATTGCACACCCGCCGCGTCTGAAGCGCTTGGACTGCCAATGAAGACCCTGGTCGTTCACAGATTCCCTTATGCAACGGCGCTGGGCGAGCGTCAGGTTGGCGTACCTTCAACTCCAGGTCATGCCTCAGCTGGTAGGCTGGCACGTAGTCCAGTTGCAAAAGGACGGCGCGTAATGCAGGAGCTCATTGGAGTACGTGAGGAAAAGGAAGAACGACGCATAACGGCCTCCCGAGATGACAGCGTCGGTCGTTGGGCCTGCGGCGGCTTCCGCTACCACGCACTGTGCATGAAGAAATTGGTGGGGCCGTCGCTTGATAACACCGGAGTGTCCTTGGATCGGACTAGCAGTGAACACGGGCGTCATCGCTTGCGGCCAGCAGGAGAGAAACTGCGGTGGCAATGCAGAAGGCGGCACCTTCCCAGGACGACGTGTCAAGCTGGCACTATCGAACGTCAGGATTTGCAAGTGCTGCGCGAGCCATCACGCGACCTCGCTCGGTGGCTGACGCTCGAGAGCTCGGTAGAGAAAGACAAAGACACGCCATGCGCAAAACTATGATTTATTGCACGGCCGCTCAGTTGAGCGGCCGTGTTTATTGCATACCATAATGTCGAAGTTGTAGTGGTGGTAAAGCTTTATTTAATGTCGAATTGTGCAGTGGGTATTCGCCTTCGAGGTAAAAAAGACTTGCGCGCAAATATGACGGCGTCCAGGCTACACATACCCAAGGGTGAGTATGTGCCAGATTTGAGGAAAACAACAACAACGACGACAGGACACAGAAAGGAGACACGGACAAGCGCTAACTTCTAACTAACTTTATTTTTTCGTCGCTGTAGATATATATATATATATATATATATATATATATATATATATATATATATATATATATATATATATATATATATATATGCACATATCCAATCACGTGGGCACCAAGGCCTTCGAGTGCCACAGAAGGTTAACGCAAGCCGAATTTCGTTGTAGGCGTGAAAGGCATGCATAAAAATTCCAATTAGGCAAGTCATTTATCTTCATAACACAAGTACTGTCTTGATCTGTCAGCTGCGTTGTTCCAGCCGCGGAAGGCAAACCATACAACTTCAATGCGATAGCGCTAAGAGAGAAAGAAATTTATTGCGCGATAGCGCTAATGAGTTCGATTCGGAGAAGGCTGCGTTGGCGGCAATGATCGTGCTGGGGGAATAATGGCGGCGGCGACAAATACTGAACACTGGTCAAAGAAGACTCAGATCGCCGCCAAATTTGTTTTGATTTGATTCATCCGATTTCTTTCATACATTTAACAGAAATCGAAGTAAAATTGCTGTGTCGGCACAACGGCCGTCCAGGACACTGGCGCTGGAAAGGAACGTTACCACGTAGCAAGGAGCGTCGACAACGAAGAGCACGTTTTAATCAAAGAACATGCGGCTATATACATTAGGTATACGCGTCCTCTGGGGGCGCGTAAAGGTGACTGGAAAACAAAACGACAACACCACAAAAATCAAAAGGCTACAAAGCTTGACGGGAGCCTTGGCGTCGAAATATCTTATTGCGCCTCCTGTAAACGAAGCCATGTAACTGTGCTGAAGAAAAGCTTGAGCTTGGCCGAAATGCATGGGAATCGATCCAATGCCTTCCCTGTACGTTCCAAGCGCGCTCCAAAAGCGCCTCGACAGTTGGATAACGCGACTGAAGGTGGTATATAGTTAAAAGGTGCATTAAACGGTGAGTTAAAAGGCGGTAAGAGCAGCGACGAAGTTTTCCCAAGGCGCAGTTCAGGAATAACAGCGCAAGAATTTTGTCCCCGATAAGAAAATATGGAATATTCCCCGCATCCTCTTAAGCGACGAACCTCCACACGGCTTCCTCACAAGGTGCATGCCGTCTTCTGCTGGTAGCAAGCGATGATATCCGTCTTTGCTGCTCGTCCTCTCCAAGGACACTCCGGTGTCAGCAAGCGAAGGCCCTACCAATTTCGTCGAGCAGGGTGCGTGGTAGCCGCAATCTCGCTGCAACCTCGACGACTGCCGCTGTCGTCTCGGGAGGCCCTTATCTGCCGGTCAACCTCCTTAAAGACGCGGATTTTTTCGAACCCCGTTACGTACAGTCACATTTATCCCAAGCTTCGCACAGCATCGTGGAAACTATGCGGATGTTTAGCCGAACTACGCCATATTACGTGGGTGCGCCCCTTTGATAGGTGCAAAAAAGCGCACGAACGCGTTACCGTTCCCTCGATTAACCACCCTGCATAAAGCGGAGGGAGACTGCATTGTTGAGCAGATCCGGACACACAACACCGGATCGTCGAGGTGGCCGTGGTCGCCACCAGAGCACGAGGCCTGGTTGCCGCCTGAAGAAGGCCCTCCCACTTCCCTCCTCCTTGAATCAAATCTTGCGCCAAAATAAAGTTTGTTACCACTTGACCGATAGCCTGCACTGGGTATGTGCTATAGAGAGCAGACTATGAAGAGAGCGCGCCCTCTTGCGTGATTGATGGGCTACGATCCGTCAGTGCCGAATGGTATTCCGTACCACCCTTAAAGGCGCAACCTAAGCGCTCTCGAATTCTTAGCCGGTGGACAATTGCGATAGATCCATGTCGCGTACGTCATTCAATGATAGAAAATTCGCCGTCAAAGGAATAATTTTGTGGTAGATGCAAAACAACTGCGATGTGATGTGACGATTCCCGTGAAACTATTCTGGCGTCGCTCACAAAAAATCAACTTCTGGGCAAACAGCATGGGAGAACTATTTTAATCTTAAAGAATGTCAGACACCGTTCGAATATATGTACTGGATTCGAACAGTCACCCTTTGTTTTATTGTGGTAAACACATGTTTTCACAGGATAAAGGAAAGAAGGAATTTCTTCGATAACGAAGATAAGATACGCCTGAATGCAATGTGAATCCACACTATTACCCAGAGCACTCAAAACAATACCTTTCACTCGCAGTGATCTCGGTCGTTTGTTCCAATGTGTTCCTCCACTGCGTCTGCACCACAGAAAATGATATAACTATAAACAATAAAGGCTTATTCACAAATGCGAGGGCTGCATCAACGCGCTCACAACCCCCTGTGTTCTTCTAATAGCAGTACTAATTGTTGCTTTCTTCTTCTTCTTCTTTTCTAGAATATTCTTTTTGTGGCTGCAGCCATAAGCGTATTGTGCGAAGGTTGGGCTATCGGAACCGTGACAGGTAAACAATAAAAGGTGATCGATTAACCTAAACTAAACAAAACAGGAACCAAATTATTTACAAGAAAAAAAAGCAAATCTAGTGGTAATCAGAGTGAAGAACGAACAATTTAAAGTCGCCCTGACCGACATGTCCGAGGCCTTACGCCAAAACGATCATGATTTAGAAGAAATAAACCAAACCATAGTGACAACAATCCTTGGAACAGCGATAGAAGTCGCGGGTAAAGCAGCAGAGCAAGTAATAAGTTGTCCCAATCTTCCAAAGTCTTAATAAAAGCAACGTCAACAAATGAAAGTAAATTAGTCGAAAGATAAAATAGAATTTGCGCAACTATCAAAACTGATCAGTATAGCCAGGCAAAGAGATGTAAGAAATTTTAACGTGAGAGAAATATAGAAAGCAGTAGAGGAGGGCACCAGCGGTCAAACAAAAAACTGCACTTAGGAAAAAACAAAGTGCGCGCGCTAAAAGATAAACAAGGTAACGTTATCAACAATTTCCACGATAATAGTAAATGTAGCAGAGGATTTCTACTCTGAACTATACAGATCTCAGGCAGACCATGCAACCTTAATAGAAATAGAACCAGAGGAGCACACTGAAATTCCATGAATAACCACTGACGAAGTCAAAAAAGCTGCCAATGGCATGTCCCGCGGTAAAGCAGCCGTTGTAGACGGCGTAACAGTCGACTTGATCAAAGACGGAGGAGACATTATACTTGAAAACTAGCATCGCCCTTCACGAAATGTATCAAGACATGTAGTGTACTGCGCAGGTGGAAAGATGCTAATATAATCCTAATTCACAAGAAAAGTGGCATAAAGGAGTTAAAGAATTACAGACTAATTAACGGAGTAATATACAAGCTATTTACAAAAGCAATTTCTGCTAGGATAAGAGAAACACTCGACTTAACCAACACAACAAGCTGGTTTTAGGAAAGGTTACTCAACAACGGACCACAGCCATGCTATCAACCTAGTAATTTGAAGTACGCTGAATACAACACACCTCTTTATATGGCGTTTATAGACTACGATAAAGCATTTGATTCCCTAGAAATACGAGCAGTTCCAGAAGATTTATGTCGGCAATGGGTACCCTACGTATACGTGCAAACCGTAAACAACATATACAAAGATTGTACAGCCACACTACTCCTACATGAGAGAAGCTGAGAAATCCCGGTCGGCAAATGTGTCAGACAATGAGATACTGTATCCCCGATGCTGTGTAGAGAAAGTGCTTAAGCGTCTAGACTGGGAAGAAAAGGTTATTCGAATACACGGAGAACATCTCATCAATTTAAGATTTTTAGACGTCACTGTGCTCTTCAGCATTGATGGAGACGAACTACAAAACGTTATTGATGACTTGAGTCGTGAAAGTATTAAAATTGGACTAAAGATGTATAGGCAAAAGACTCAAGTTATGCTCAAAAGCCTAGCTAAAGAACTAGAATTTAACATTAACAGCGAACCCTTAGAATGTGTGAGCGAATACGTATACCTGAGACAGTTAATAACAGGAACACCTACCCATGAAAAAGAAGTTCTACGTAGGATAAGCATGGGATAGAGCGCATTTGGAAGGCATTTCGAAATCATGACTGGAAACTTGCCGCTGTCGCTAAAGCGAAGAGTATTCAATCACCGCTTTCTCCCAGTACTAAAGTACGGTGCAGAAACGTGGAGGATAACGAAAAAACTAGAGATCAAACTAAGCAGCACGCCACGCGCAATGGAAAGAAGAATGATAGGTGCAACGTAAAGAGATAAAAAAACGAGCTGAATGGATCAGGCAACAGACAGGAGTAGCTGATATTATTATATCAATTAAAAGAAAGAAGTGGACCTGGACAGGACACGTCATGAGGAGGAAAGATAACAGATGGACAGTAAGAGCGACGCAATGGATACCAGGAGAGGGAAAACACAACAAAGGCAGCCAAAAGGTTAGACGGAGCGATGAAATAAAGGAGTTCGCGGGCAGAGTGTGGAACCAACTTGCTCAGGATAGGTCAAATCGCAGATCGTCCGAAGAGGCCTTCGTCCAGCAGTGGACATAAAAATAGGCTGCTGCTGCTGCTGCTGCTGCTGCTGCTGCTGCTGCTGCTGCTGCTGCTGCTGATGATGATGATGATGATGATGATGATGATGACACGAGTGGGGCAAAGTGTGGTAAGCAGCGAAGATGTGTGCTTGGCAGCAGGGGCGCATCCAGAAATATTTTCCGGGATCAGACTCTATGTACATATATATATCAAAGACAAGGGACCCATCTCACTTGTACTCGCTACAGCTTTCCACACTACGTTTCTCGTTATGCTGCTTTAGGTTTATAACCACCATCTTTTTATTTATCAGCTAAACTTCCATGATGAGTATTTTAGAAGGCCTTTCTAGGGGCCTGGCTGTCCTGCACATTTGCGTGTGTTGCTCCTTCTTTTCGCGATTACAAAAATAAAATGTGTGTGTGTGTGTGTCCGATAGAAGAACGTGGGAAGGTCCAATAGCAATGTTAGAATGTCTGGCTCGACTATTGCCGCACGATCAACCAGACATCATCACGCTGAGTCTTTAACGCCCTACCGAACAAGGCCTAATGCCTTCAAGTTTGTGTGTGTGTGTGTGTGTGTGTGTGTGTGTGTGTGTGTGTGTGTGTGTGTGTGTGTGTGTGTGTGTGTGTGTGTGTGTGTGTGTGTGTGTGTGTGTGTGTGTGTGTGTGTGTGTGTGTGTGTGTGTGTGTGTGTGTGTGTGTGTGTGTGTGTGTGTGTGTGTGTGTGTGTGTGTGTGTGTGTGTGTGTGTGTGTGTGTGTGTGTGTGTGTGTGTGTGTGTGTGTGTGTGTGTGTGTGTGTGTGTGTGTGTGTGTGTGTGTGTGTGTGTGTGTGTGTGTGTGTGTGTGTGTGTGTGTGTGTGTGTGTGTGTGTGTGTGTGTGTGTGTGTGTGTGTGTGTGTGTGTGTGTGTGTGTGTGTGTGTGTGTGTGTGTGTGTGTGTGTGTGTGTGTGTGTGTGTGTGTGTGTGTGTGTGTGTGTGTGTGTGTGTGTGTGTGTGTGTGTGTGTGTGTGTGTGTGTGTGTGTGTGTGTGTGTGTGTGTGTGTGTGTGTGTGTGTGTGTCACCAGCAAAAAATACCTTAGTGATCGATGCAAGATTTGTACCGACGGGTACAAACACTACCACCGTATTCCCGTCGTCGAGCCAACTTATAACGCTCGCAGCCGATATTCCCGACCACCATCTCCCAGAGTGCCAAAGCCTTAACAAACACCGCGACACGTTATTCCGCATACAGACGTGACTCATTGTAAATTACCAACCCAAACGGAAGCGCCCAGGAAAGAAATTCTCATAGTAGCAACGGTTTCTTGAAGCATGTCAGCTCGGAGAGACGTGGGAAAGAAATAAATGTAGGCAAGCGGAAAGGGGGGAGATCGGGGGGTAGAACCACAGCCCACCCATACCACTGGCTACACCCCTGCTTGAAAACCCTCCTCGTGAGTCCCTCCCGTTTCTCCCTCGTGGACAATAGCCGCTGAGGTGCACCTCTTGTGCACTTTCCTGATGATGAAACATGTCCCGTCACGGTGGTCTTGTGGATCGTATGTGGCACAGTGTCCAATATATATAGGACATCAGGAGTCAACTTGGCTCCTGATGATCCAAGGCTTCTTTACTAACATCACCCATGATTTCCAAACATCATTGAAATAAACACTGGTTCAAGGTATTCGCAGTATGGCAGTAGAGCGTATTTATTGATTCCACAGTACAAACACACGCGTTAGTGGAACAGCAACAACTGTTGATGGTTGCTATAACACCTTGAACCCCTACTTGCTTGTGTGTGCTATCTGAAAACACCCCCTCTCTTTTGTGATGCAGAAAAAGAGGTCGCACTTGATGCAAAAAGAAATTTTGTCTTCTTCGCGCACCCTTGTAGCCAGCACATAACACCATTTGGGATATCTGCCAACCGTGGCAAATGCTTTAGAAGATTTCCCTTAGCATTATTGCTTGTAGGGATGCTCGCTTCATGGATGATGATCTTGCATAAATGGCACATAGCTATTTCGGGGAATTGGCCAAGACCTGATCATCTGAGTTTGCGTGCGTGCACCACTTTATGAAGAAAAGAAATGGAAGAGGAAGAAAACGGATTTGGAGAGTGAAAAGAAAAGGCTTTATTGGTGAGCTCCAGTTTTCATCCTCTTCTTCCGCGGATGGTTCATGGGCCTCTGCAATAAGCCCGTAACCCACTTACATGCGGATATCTTTTGTCGTCTTCTCCTAGCCTTCGTATTCTTGGTGTATTTTATCCACGAGTTACTGAGTGCGATGTCCTGGTAGTTCTCCTGAATAGAGAAAATAAAGGCACAATAATAGATTCACTTGAAAAAAGGAAATCGTGGATTTATGAAAACCAGCGCACGCGAAGGACGAAGTGCAGCGTCTATCGGACAGGCATGAAATAAGTCCCGTTCTCCAATATATTGGACGCGGCAAGTAGGTGCTTGCCATACCGAAATGACTGGGAATGGGCCGGCGGAAAACGCGTCATAATGTGCCCCGAGTACTTACGTTTAATGAACGAGGCAAATACTTTCATAAATGCAAACCAAGTACTTGAAATAAAATACTTTTACGGGCGGTGCCGTAGAAGACGCCGCTGCTGAACGCTGCCATTTTGCACTCGCACGCCAGCCGCGTCGCTGCATTTATTTCGCCCACAGTTTATAGGGGGCGCTAGCATACGTTAAAAAAAGAAAAACAGTTTTCAACGCCAGGGTGTTGGTGCTCCGGTTTCAGCGAAGGAGAACGTGTTGTCCACTATATTGGACATTTCTCCATAGCCAGGACTCGAGAGGATAAGTGGACGTATTCCCTGACTACTTCCAGCGCCTATTTACTTATCGCGAACCAATAGTGTTCTCTGCCGGCATTTTTGAACATATCTTGTCTGCGTGTTAATCTTTAAAGTCAGTGCTCCACATCGCCTCTCAAATTCAGTGATAACGTTTTTCAATGAGTGAAACATGCACTGTGCCCAGCGACAGTTTTCAATTCCTTATATGGCTTGGTAATGAATGGGCGAATTTGCCAATTCACATTAATTTATTCAATTAAGTATTAACGCAAGAAATAAATCGTGAGACAGTCACTGGCAAAGGCACCGTACGACAAACAACGCGCATGCGCCTCTCTCTGATAATCGCTGCGACTGTCTTCGCCCTTTGCCGTGACGACCACATGGGACGTCACTGAGACAATTAGCATGTGCCGTCAAGCAATGGTGCATGCCTCAAGTTCAAGGTTTCGCCGATGAACCAGCCACAGGATAGGGTGAACACTTGCTGACGACCACTTGGTGGCAGCGAAGACATAGGCTCCTTTGACCATCACTCTCGTTGTATCGACGCCACTCGGCATCCAAACGATGCCAGACACACCAAACACTACGCCGAAAAAGACGATCCGAGTGTAGTTGCACGTTCGTGCTGTCGCACGGCTCGGCGAAGTACTTGGCGCGCCCAGTCCCGGCGTGCGTTGAAGAGTAGCACGCAATGCGTGGCCACTTGGATGGTGCAGAGGAACACTGCTTCCCTGACACGGAAGCGGTCAAACGGCAGCGCTTGTCGTCGAAGCAGGCGTCCAGGCTACACCTGAGGAGACCGAACGTGGCGACAAAGGTGGTCGGTCGGCGTCCAGTGCTCCCAGCGTGATGCCTGACATGCTGGCGACGAAAAAGTTGGACAGCAGCCATCAGCACGCAAGCGGTAGCTTCGACTACCATTCGACGACGTAGGCTCTGCGTAAGCTCATTTGCTGCAGGACTCCGTACATTGCACACCCACCGCGTCTGAAGTGCTTGGACTGCCAATGAAGACCCTGGTCGTTCACAGATTCCCTTACGCAACGGCGCTGGGCGAGCGTCAGGTTGGCGCACCATCAACTCCAGGTCATGCTCAGCTGGTAGGTGGCACGTAGTCCAGTTGCAAAAGGACGGCGCGTAATGCAGGAGCTCATTGGAGTACGTGAAGAAAAGGAAGAACGACGCATAACGGCCTCCCGAGATGATAGCGTCGGTCGTTGGGCCTACGGCGGCTTCCGCTACCACGCACTGTGCTTGAAGAAATTGGAGGGGCCGTCGCTTGATCACACCGGAGTGTCCTTGGATCGGACTAGCAGTGAACACGGGCGTCATCGCTTGCGGCCAGCAGGAGAGAAACTGCGGTGGCAATGCAGAAGGCGGCACCTTCCCAGGACGACGTGTCAAGCTGGCACTATCGAACGTCAGGATTTGCAAGTGCTGCGCGAGCCACCACGCGACCTCGCTCGGTGGCTGACGCTCGAGAGCTCGGTAGAGAAAGACAAAGACACGCCATGCGCAAAACTATGATTTATTGCACGGCCGCTCAGTTGAGCGGCCGTGTTTATTGCATACCATAATGTCGAAGTTGTAGTGGTGGTAAAGCTTTATTAATGTCGAATTGTGCAGTGGGTATTCGCCTTCGAGGTAAAAAAGACTTGCGCGCAAATATGACTGGCGTCCAGGCTACACATACCCAAGGCTGAGTATGTGCCAGATTTGAGGAAAACAACAACAACGACGACCAGGACACAGAAAGGAGACACGGACAAGCGCTAACTTCTATTTTTTCGTCGCTGTAAATATATATATATATATATATATATATATATATATATATGTGTGTGTGTGTGTGTGTGTGTGTGTGCACATATCCAATCACGTGGGCACCAAGGCCTTCGAGTGCCACAGAAGGCTAACGCAAGCCGAATTTCGTTGTAGGCGGGAAAGGCATGCATAAAAATTTCAATTAGGCTAGTCATTTATCTTCATAACACAAGTACTGTCTTGATCTGTCAGCTGCGTTGTTCCAGCCGCGGAAGGCAAGCCATACAACTTCAATGCGATAGCGCTAATGAGTTCGATTCGGAGAAGGCTGCGTTGGCGGCAATGATTGTGCTGGATGACAAATGGCGGCGGCGACAAACACTAAACACTGGTCAAAGAATACTCATATCGCCGCCAAATTTGTTTTGATTTCATTCATCCGATTTCTTTCATACATTTAACAGAAATCGAAGTAAAATTGTTGTGTCGGCACAACGGCCGACCAGGACACTGGCGCTGGAAAGGAACGTTACCACGTAGCAAGGAGCGTCGACAACGAAGAGCACGTTTTAATCAAAGAACATGCGGCTATATACATTAGGTATACGCGTCCTCTGGGGGCGCGTAAAGGTGACTGGAAAACAAAACGACAACACCACAAAAATCAAAAGGCTACAAAGCTTGACGGGAGCCTTGGCATCGAAATATCTTATTGCGCCTCCTGTAAACGAAGCCATGTAACTGTGCTGAAGAAAAGCTTGAGCTTGGCCGAAATGCATGGGAATCGATCCAATGCCTTCCCTGTACGTTCCAAGCGCGCTCCAAAAGCGCCTCGACAGTTGGATAACGTGACTGAAGGTGGTATATATAGTTAAAAGGTGCATTAAACGGTGAGTTAAAAGGCAGTAAGAGCAGCGACGAAGTTTTCCCAAGGCGCAGTTCAGGAATAACAGCGCAAGAATTTTGTCCCCGATAAGAAAATATGGAATATTCCCCGCATCCTCTTAAGCGACGAACCTCCACACGGCTTCCTCACAAGGTGCATGCCGTCTTCTGCTGGTAGCAAGCGATGATATCCGTCTTTGCTGCTCGTCCTCTCCAATGACACTCCGGTGTCAGCAAGCGAAGGCCCTACCAATTTCGTCGAGCAGGGTGCGTGGTAGCCGCAATCTCGCTGCAACCTCGACGACTGCCGCTGTCGTCTCGGGAGGCCCTTATCTGCCGGTCAACCTCCTTAAAGACGCGGATTTTTTCGAACCCCGTTACGTACAGTCACATTTATCCCAAGCTTCGCACAGCATCGTGGAAACTATGCGGATGTTTAGCCGAACTACGCCATATTACGTGGCTGCGCCCCTTTGATAGGTGCAAAAAAGCGCACGAACGCGTTACCGTTCCCTCGATTAACCACCCTGCATAAAGCGGAGGGAGACTGCATTGTTGAGCAGATCCGGACACACAACACCGGATCGTCGAGGTGGCCGTGGTCGCCACCAGAGCACGAGAACTGGTTGCCGCCTGAAGAAGGCTCTCCCACTTCCCTCCTCCTTGAATCAAATCTTGCCCCAAAATAAAGTTTCTTACCACTTGACCGATAGCCTGCACTGGGTATGTGCTATAGAGAGCAGACTATGAAGAGAGCGCGCCCTCTTGCGTGATTGATGGGCTACGATCCGTCAGTGCCGAATGGTATTCCGTACCACCCTTAAAGGCGCAACCTAAGCTCTCGAATTCTTAGCCGGTGGACAATTGCGATAGATCCATGTCGCGTACGTCATTCAACGATAGAAAATTCGCCGTCAAAGGAATAATTTTGTGGTAGATGCAAAACAACTGCGATGTGATGTGACGATTTCCGTCAAAACTATGCTGGCGTCGCTCACAAAAAATCAACTTCTGGGCAAACAGCATGGGAGAACTATTTTAATCTTAAAGAATGTCAGACACCGTTCGAATATATGTACTGGATTCGAACAGTCACCCTTTGTTTTATTGTGGTAAACACGTGTTTTCACAGGATAAAGGAAAGAAGACATTTCTTCGATAACGAATATAAGATACACCTGAATGCACTGTGAATCCACACTATTACCCAGAGCACTCAAAACAATACCTTTCACTCGCAGTGATCTCGGTCCTTTGCTCCAATGTGTTTCTCCACTGCGTCTGCACCACAGAAAAATGATATAACTATAAACAATAAAGGCTTATTCACAAATGTGAGGGCTACATCAACGCGCTCACAAGACCCTGTGTTCTTCTAATAGCAGTGCTAATTGTTGCTTTCTTCTTC
>JABSTT010002457.1:0-23084 GCA_013339685.2 Hyalomma asiaticum
TGCCCGTCGTCTCAAGCGTGCCCAGGAAACACCCGAAGCTCGTGCCGAACCGCAGATGAACCGGGACTCGTGTATTACGGCCAGTAGAAGACTATCGTCCTTTCGACGACATTGCAGCGAAGCAAGTCGTCGAGATACGCCGCCAATTTTTTGTTGTCTCGGCGTCTTCACATATCACAGTGTATCGGGAGGCTATGGTGGAACTTAAACCTCCATGGACGCTGCTAAGTTCTCGCATATGTATAGAGGAGGAAACATTGCCATATCTCGCAATATTGCTAATTTCTGAGCGTTTGGTATTTTTCTAACCGCGAAAAAGCAAAAAGTAACTGGGCATGTAGAGATAATTATTCCGAAATATTCCGTTTTATTGCAATATTCTGTGGTAAACGACCTATTTTTTGAAGTCTCAAAGCCATATGACGCTAGAAGAACGAGGACTAGCAATCCGTGTCACACCCATCATTCCCAAACTGGCTCAACCACCTTCTTTGAAACTCCCATAGACACTAGCGCCACCTTTGCCTCTAGTATTTTAGTGGGAAACTCTATGCTCGGAAGCTCTGAAGTTCATCCGATCGCCGCAAATGGCGAAAAGCTCAACCGCTGCGAGCTCCATCAAGTTTTGCGCAAAGTGGAGCCACTAACTCTTTTAGCGGTCGGATACTTTAGTTCGCACGTTCTCTGCAAGGGCGCTCAAAGTGAAAAAAAAATTCGTATAGAAACGTATTGAAAGTATTTGATAAGCTTGATAACAGTGCCATTTTCATTAAATAAGCAAGTATGTGTTTTGTTTGAACGTACGCAATCGAGTCGAAGTATTGAGATTACACTGGCGCACGATGGGCAGCAGCCCATTGGTATCGATTGCGTTTCGGCCGCTCGTTTGATTCGAATTGCGCGGCGGTAATTTCGCTTTACCACGTAGGTTCGCTTTACGTTACCTTGTTCAGATACCCGCCCCCACAAAGCAAATGTGTCTAACAACGGTGAATTTCGCCATCTGCGACAGCTTACTGGCAAATATTTGCATAGCTTTCGCGGGAAAAATTCATTGCCGGAAACACAGTGTGCCCGAAGACAACCTAGGAAAACGTATTGGCCTTGCACTATGTGGACATACACACCGGTGAGTAAAAAACGCGCTGCTGTGCATCTAACTCTGATTATTATTACGCTGTGTCACACTCGGGCATTTGATCGCGATCAGGGCAGATTTCGATTAGGCTCGATGGTGCTCAGCTACTGCTGTATAGTTATTCTTGAGCGTGATCAGGCCCTATCGGAATCGTGATGATTGCGATCTGCAAGCCATATCACGACTTGGCAAATGTCAGCGCCATACTCGATCCGGATCCGTCCTGATCGCGATAAAATATGCCCGTGCAACACCGCTATTGCATGCAAAACGGCTAAAGAACATATTTCACTATGTCTTATTACTTGTGAAACAAAAGCGCGGTTTCTGCGTACCAAGGATATTGCATAAAAATGTTTATTTAAATACTTCACAAATGTATAAAATATCTTTGCCGTGAAGCAACTTCTGTGGACCACAACATAAGCTTTGCCTCTCTCTGCCAAATGAGTCTACAGCAGGAGATGTAGTCCAGCAGGAGACCATGGTATGTTGGAGGCAAATGTGCATAATAATACAGAGAAAGATTTCTGTATTTCAGTATACAAAATAAACTCACGATTGTTAATATTGCATGCTTATGCGGCGGGTAAATTTACTTGCTTATTAAAGAAACATACGTCCCTTCATCGAGGCTTGGCCAAGCACAGCACACTATAAGCCACAACCAATGAAATATATTCTCAAATAAATATGACCCGCGTGCTTTTTATGTTATATTATTTTTATGTTATATTATGTTTATTATTATATTATATTATGTTATATTAGACATGAATCACAAAGTTATCTCTGCTTTTACCACAGTAACCATGGCTTTTGATTCTTTTTTTGTTTAATAACCACAGCCTTCAGGAAGCTGTCCATATCTGCACGCACTTCGCTGCTGCTTTCTATGGACCTACCTCAAGTCAGTTATAGGGTACATTCAAAATGTAGAGCGCCGTCTGTCGACCATGTCCTTCAGGGCGCCGGAAACCGAAACTTGCGGCATCTCAGTCCCTGTCGGCTGCTACCTGCTGCTCTTCTTTTTTCTTTTTTTTGCGGTCGCTCCACGGTGTTCTCCCACTGCTACCCTTTACTGTGCACCCAACGTGTGTCCGTAACATGCTACGAACGACTTAACCCTGTTTTTATGCGAATGCCTTGATTATTTGAACAACGAAAAAAAGTTCGACAATCCCTAAGCATATTTTGATGAGATGAGTGCGCGAAATCGTTCTTTTGGCTAGATTGTTGTTGCGGAGGGGTGCTGCAAACTGGTGTTGCCGAGTTGTCTTATAAAAAATGACGCAATGTGGGAGGCCGGATTGTGTTTATTTACGCGATTTTATGCCATCAAAGTGGTTTCGACACTTAACATATCTTCTGTTTCGTCGTCCAGATAGTATCAGGGCATATGCAGATATGCCCGAGGCAGCCTAGGGCATATCGAACTAGTACGACCGCCGCGGCGTTGTGGGTGGTGTCATTAGACAGTTAGCGGTGTCGTCGCCCTCTTATCGTTCCGGTGACGGCGTACTTAACCCGCTGTACAAGACACTACCATGGCCTTGTGATTCGAGTAGTACGTGGATACATGCATAACATCTCGCACAATGTATTAGGCCGTTAGTGAATGCGAGATCGATGCACGTACATCTCGACGTCGTGATGGCATCAGCGGGCGTCTTCAATTCGAGATTAAACTCGGCACGCATGGCGGCGCAGAACGATGGGCTAGCTGGCGCGTTCGCGCGCCGAGTGTTGCTACGGCGACGCCACGCAGCTGCCCGCGCGCTTTCGCCAGCACAGCGAAGAAACGCGGCGGCAAATCGCTACAGGTAGCTGCAGCGGAGCGGAGCGCGTGCCGACTGCCGCTGCGGCGAGTGTTGGCAACAGCGTCACTTCCGGTGGGAGGGTCGTGTGCTTTCCGGGCACAGCTATTGCGGACGGGAGCGTGCTATCTCCAACCTAGCCTTTAGCATTAAAAATAGACGGCAGATCCCACGTGCAGTGGGAAACGAGGAAATGCGAAGCACGCATTAGCAACGCAAAATGGATCTGCATTCTTCTCTCGCTATACCGATTTTGATACATACGAATTTAACGAAACGGCTGCAAGAACACCAAGACTGTGGCATGTAAACCATGCCGCTCATCGATCACCGATCGTTGTTGTGTAATACCAATTTTTGCATACAGCCCATTAACAAAACCGACAGGAGAGCGCCAAGACCGTCGCATGTAAATCATGCCGCTTATGACATGAGTGTCATGATTTTCACGTTATGACCCGTCCATTACGATCGTAATGCAGTCATGATGTGCCATACCAATCTTCGCACACATCCCATGAACGAAACGGCCAGGAGAGCACCAAAACATGTAAATGATGCCGCTTATGACATGCATGTTAGGATTTCCATGTTATGACCAGATTTATGTTCGTTATGCAGCCATGTTGTGGCATACGAATTTTCGTATACATCCCAATAACGAAACGGCCAGCAGAGCACCAAGACCGTCGCATATAAATCATGCCGCTCATGACATGAGTGTCATGATTTTCACGTTATTGCAAGTCATTTATGTTCGTCATGCAGCCATGTTGTGGCATACCAATATTTGTATATATCCCATTAATGAAACGGCCAGGAAAGCACCAAGACCTTCGCATGTAAATCATGCGGCTCATGACATGCATATCACGAATGTCATGTTATGACGTGTCATTTACGTTTTTCATGCAGTCTTCTTGTGGCATAGCAATTTTCGTAAACATCGCATTAACGAAACGGCCAGGAGAGCACGAAGACCGTCGCTTGTAAATCATGCCGCTCATGAGATGGGTGTCATGATTTTCATGTTATGACCAGCCATTTATCTTCATCGTGCAGTCATGTTGTAGCATACCAATTTTAGTACACATCCCTTTAACGAAACGGCCAGGAGACCACCAAGACTGTGGCATGTAAATCATGCCGCTAATGACGTGCGTGTCATGATTTTCATCTTATGGCCTGTTATTGGCAGCGGTGACAGCGACGGAGCGGCACGTGTAATTCTGACTGTTGCACGTTGCAGATCTGCGTATTCTTCAAGGCATCACTGCGACCGTGCCGACAACGAGTTTCGACGGACACGTGGCACTACGGAGCAAGACAGCGCAAGTCTACTACAGAAATCGGCAGCGCACAGGCTTCGTTCATCGGGTCCTGACTGCGGAGGCTGGACGAAGGAGCACGTGACCAGCTCCTGGCTATAAAGCTACCGCTGTTGCACGGACGCATCATTTGGCAGCGGTGACAGCGACGGAGCGGCAGGTGTAATTCTGACTGTTGCACATTGCAGGTTAGCGAATTTTTTCAAATATTTCTAAGTGTAATTAGCACAGTATCGCCAGGGGGATGGAACTTCGCGGTTTTTCTGTCCCGTGACCGCGGCGATCCTAATGTTTGGGGGCTGTACTACCTACGAGCATAAGTGAACGTTGTTGTTCCATTTTATATTTATTACCAGGTTACTTATTAACTCCGGAGTTTTTAATACGCAAGTGAACCTAAAGGTTGCAGTTCGAGATTGCGAAAACACGAGCGCCACCCGGAGTGGAAAACGGGAACTGCGCAGTCGTCCTATCTCACGGCGAAAAAGGGGCGTTTCTTGTCGCGTGCCCATGTATGCTACGGCCGCCTCCGGTGTCCCAAAGACCGCTTTTACCACCGTAAGGTATGTTTCAGCGAAACCCTTGCAAACTTCCGCGAAACAGACCATGAATGGATTCGCGCCGTCATCACAAATCGTGCTGCGCTGAGTGGTGTCGAAATTCTTCACGCCACACAGGCATAAAATTCTTTCAAATCCCGGCTGACGAAAGGTACGATCTGCATGTTGCTCGTTTTGTTTTTATACACTTGCACGGCATATCAGGGATGCGGTTGCAGCAGTACCTATGTAATAAAACATTCAAACGAACTCTGCTCTTTATTTTTGTCTAATATATGTGTTCACGTAAAGAAAAACAGTCTTACTTAAAATAAGTGGTGCAAAAATAGGCGGATGGGCAAACTATCAATCAAAAGCAACGATTTGATATCAATCAAAAGCAACCTTTTGATATCAATCAAAAGCAACCTTCCATTCGCTCAATTTGCCTTGCTGGTGCATTCCAATTGAATTTGGAGCTAAATTGCAGCCCGCCACACGAATCCTCAGTCCTCATCAAGATGGCATCCCCCTGTGCGTGTCTGCAGTGTGCCGCCATGTTTTAGTACCGCCCCCAAACACCAAGCGTTCGTCCGGCGCTGAGAGAGAATATCGCGTTCCATGGATAGTATAGGAAGTTTCACTCCCCTGGTATCGCTGTCACCGCTGCCACAAAGTGTGACACTTTCTGTTCGTTGTTGTGACGATTAGAAATGACGAAGGATGTTTCAAAACAGCTTGAACAGTTCAAAGAAGAGCTACGGAATTAATTTAAGAACTTAAAAGAATCTCTCGAGAGAAACATGCGCGCAGAAGAAAGCTCCGGTCTGAGATCGATGAAACGAAGCGGAGCATGGATTTAATTAGTAAAAATATTGACGATGCTAACCTGCGTCTTTATGCTACTTTGTTAGAGAATAGCTCGCTTAAAAGAGGAAATGAAGCACTCCAACAGAAAGTTCGATCATTAGAGAGGGAAGTGACTGAGATGTCAGACTAACCTTGTGAAAACTGAGCAGTACTCGCGAAGCTGAAACCTTGAGATCAAAGGCGTTGCGGAAACCCCGAATGAGTGCTTGACAGATGTTCTGGCTAAAATTAGGACGACCATCAGTGAACCGCTTTCCACGAGCGACACTGACGTAATTCACAGAGTGGCAACCAAAGACAAGGCAAAGCGGAACACTGTTGTTCAGTTCGTGAAGCGCGAAAAGAGGGACAGAGTACTTGAGAAAGCTAAGAAAACAAAACCTATGAACAGGAGCCTTGGTCTATCAATGGAAGCGTCTAAAAATGAGGCAAATCATCCTATCTTTGTGAATGAACATCTTTGTCAGTATATAAAACGACTACTTGGTATGGCAATAGCACGCAAGCGCGAACATGGCTGGAAGTTCGTCTGGGTAAAAAAAGGTGCCGTTTTTGCCCGTCGCGATGAGACGTCGCCCGTCGTGGCAATAAAGCTGGAGAGTGATTTGGAGAAGATTACAGCGACAGGATAAGCATGCGCGCGACAGGTATGAGCACTTTGAGTACATAGTGTAGAAACATGGATACCAATTGCGTGCTACCCGAGAACATGCGTGGTATCATATCTGACAACCCAGAGAAGCTTTTTAAAGTTTTACACCTAAATGTTAGATCCACGCAATATAAATTTGACGAAATCTACACTCTTCTATAATCCTGCAACATTAGTTTCGACGCACTTATGTTCAGTGAGACTCGGTACAATGAGAATTCGGACGACTTTGTTTTACCAACTTACAATCACTTCTTTTTAAACAGGAAGAATTGCAGGGGTGGCGGTGTTTCTATTCAAGTTGCTGTAGCAGGTTTCGAAATTTTACACGAATTTAGCACTGTTACTTGTGATGTTGAAGCCATTTGCATTAAGAAAAATAACAATGTATTGCCACCGAGTGGCAATATCTCGGTCTTCTTGAAGTTCCTTGATTCCTTGCTTTCATGTGCCACCGAAAACAGGTGGTTACTAACAATTGGCGGTGATATGAACATTGACATTGCAAAAGGCTCGAGTGCGGCAACTGACTTTTTGCTTGTACTGCAAAGAAACGGGTTCCAGAATCTTATCTCAGCACCTACACGCATTACTGTTTCAACTGCATCTGTTATAGATCTGGTCATTGCTAACCGAAACACCGATAGTATTCTTTCTGGCGCTATCCGTAGCGACATCAGTGATCACCTACCTACATTTTGCATGCTCAACCGTAACAGTTCCTTGAAACAAAAGGATTGACCTCTGCTCGTGTACAGGGATATATCATCAGAAACACTAGAGGTGTTTAGGAATAAGATTTCTCAAACAGATTGGAAAGAAGTATTGTCCTTGAAGACAGCAATGAGTGCTATGACTTGTTTATAAGAATTTTTAAAAAAACTTTATTTAGAGTCTTTCCCATCTCGGACTTACCGCAAACATAAAAAGGTGCGCAAACCATGGATCACAAATGAGCACATCAAGCTCATTAAGCTCAAGAATAAGCTTTTTGACTATTTTCTACAGTCGCGTAACATGGAAGACTTAAAAGAGTTAAAAAAATTCAGAAATAAGTTGAATAAGGATATCAAAAAGTCAAAAAAAATGAATATTATAAGCGTCTATTTGACAACGATTGCTTGCGTAATGGTAGCTGTCATGATACAGGCGCGAAATTTAAACAGTTGAGTGTTCGCCGTGCGGGGCCGATGACGATGAAGTGTGCTCGTGTGGCGCGTGGTGCGTGCGGTGCGTGCTGTGGTTCGTGCTTCGCGGCTTGGAAGCCAGCTGATTCTCGCTGGACGTCCGGTCCAGAGAATCTGAGAACGACCGCTACAGCGTACTGCATCGCCAAGGACCTGCGTTCCTGCTGGGCAACGGGTCCAGGGAGCCAGGCGAGCTGAGGAACCGGTGCAGGCAACCTCAAGGGCCTGTGTTGCGTGCTGGGCAACCGGCCCAGGGAGCCAGACGAGGTGGCCGTGTTCTCAGCCACTGCAGCTACAGCCTTGCTACAGGCGCTGTCACTTCAGCCACCAGTGTCGTCAAACCCAGATGCTGTCTGTCTACCGCGGCCTGCCGGCTGCCGTGGCTGCCGAAACAGGCGCTGCGGCGTAAGGGCCGCTGCTGCGGCCAACAGTCCCGTGGGTGGACCCACGTTACCAGTAGCCTACCGACCACCTCCTCGTCGCAAGCGACACCGGCTTCCAAACCTGGAAGCGTCAACGGCGACACGAAGGAAGCACGGCGAGACTTACCTTCTTTTGTGTGTCCGCGATATAATATCGCAGTAGCCGTAGGACTACGTAGATAGTCACCGTGACACTAGGTGCATGCGTGATTGTCGCCTTATACTTGTAATGTCTTGTAATATAGATTGTGTGTGTGTGCTCGAGTATCGATTGCGTTCCTTGGTGAGCGGTCCTGGGCCCAAACCTGGAGCAATTCCATCACAGTAGCAAAGTGTGGACGAAAATAAACGAGGTATTAAAGAAAAATACCAAGGATAATGCGATCGACAATCTAGTCATAAATGATAAAATCACTGGTGGGACCGAACTGGCCAACCTTTTTAACGATTTCTTTGTTGAAATCGGAACTAGCACCTATTTTCACGATGCTGCTAATCATATCCCCATATTTGCCCACGCAATCTACTTGCACCTAACATTTGTCGCTGAAGTAACAGTACTGTTTCACAAGCTAAGAAACAGCCGTAGCCGCGATGTAGATGACCTAAAAATAAAACCAATCAGATATGTTATAGACTTAATTGTACCAGTGCTTACACACACATACATCTCTCTCTCTCCGCTGGACTTTTTCCAGACAACATGCAGCTAGCAGGAATCTCAGTAATTTAAAAGAATGGAGACAGAAATAGCTTAAGTAACTATCGTCCGGTGTCAATTTTGCCTATTTTTTCAAAGGGACTTGAGAAAGTAATAAACTGTCGTATTGAGAAATTCACTAGAAAATACAACCTATTAATAGATTACCAATTTGGCTTCAGAAAGCGACGTTGCACTCAGACAGCACTTCTAGTTCAAAAAGAAGAAATATTGTGTAATTTTGAAAAAAAGGTAATGACATTAGGTATATTTTTAGACTTCAGGGTAAACAATTTAATTTTATTTGGAAAGTTAGAATGTTATGGGTTTCGTGGGAAAGCACTACAACTTCTTAAATCTTATTTGAGAGCGCGCCACCAATACGTCGAACTAAATAAACATAAATCACAACTTAGGACTATTGAATTTGGGGTTCCTCCGGGTAGCATATGGGGACCAATTCTCTTCCTTTTCTATATTAACGACATTGTAAGAATTTATGGGGATTGTAAATATATTATATATGCCGACGATTGCTCGGTACTGCTTGAAGGAAGAGACTTCGAGACCATAACATGAAAGGGAGATACATTCTGTCATAACTTACAGACCTGGTGCAAGTTCAATAGGCTTATTCTTAATGAATCGAAAACTAAACGTGCGTTGTTCCGCGCCCCTGGCATTTTAGGACAAATCGATGAATATATAACTCTCGGGCCATATCAAATCGAAATAGAAAAGCATATTAAGTTTCTCAATGTAATTTTTTCGGAAAATATGTCTTGGAACGAACATGTGAAAACTTTGTTGCCGAAACTTAGTAGAACAGCCGGTGTGTTAAGCCGGAACCGTCACGCTCTTCCTACTAACATTAAAAGAACGCTTTATTTCGCACTATTTAACTCTCATTTATATTATTGCACGCGAATCTGGGGAAACACTCCATTGTCAAACCTACAGAAAATATTCCTGGTGCAGAAAAAAGCTCTTCGATCAACAGAAAACGCCGCCTTTCTAGAACACACTGAACCTTTATTCCACAGACACCGTATTATGAAGGTTCACAACATATACAAACATAAATTACTGAGAACCTACAAGAATGCCACATTGGGAAGAATAGAGTTATTTGAAGCAATAGCAAATCTTCGAGCAAATACAATTTCATATCCTCTCAGGTATCACCCTCCATACCACGTACCTTTCACGCGTACCCATTACGGGAAAGAAAAACTTGATTATGTACTGGCAGCCACATTAAATGAACTAGATAAAATAAATGTAGACGTTCACAACATCACCAAAAAAATCTTACTGGATTTGTTCATGTTAATGTATTGAATGTATTTATGTTTCATACATTGATGTTTGTTGTTTATTTTTCCTAACACATGCCGAGCTACTTCTTGTTCATAAAAATGTGTATGCTCTGCTAGATTTCCTTTGTTTCGTCCTGTCACTGCTGCTGTACGGGTGACCAGAGCCTAGCCAAGCTGCGCAAAGCAGCTTTTTTTCTCTGGTCCCCTATTTTCGCAGCGACAGTACACTGTATTGACTGAAGCGAAAATAAAACTTTTTTGATTGATTGATTGATTGATTGATTGATTGATTGATTTATGTTCGTCATGCAGCCATGTTGCATCCCATTAAGGAAACGGTGAGATGAGCAGAAAGTCGGTGGCATGTAAATCATGTAGTTCATGACACGCATGTCATGATTTTCATGTATGACCTGCCATTTATGTTCTTCATGCAGTAGTGTTGTGGCGTGCTAACTTTCGTATAAATCGCATTAACGAAACGGCCAGGAGAGCACTAAGTCGTAGGCGGCTAGATTAGATAGATAGATAGATAGATAGATAGATAGATAGATAGATAGATAGATAGATAGATAGATAGATAGATAGATAGATAGATAGATAGATAGATAGATAGATAGATAGATATGCTCAAAGTCGCCGAAGTTCGCCAAGAAATGCTTTCGCATTTAAAAAATACTGTCACCGACGCTCGGGTAACCTCATAGACGATATTAGTATTGCATGCGCGCCGAACTGTGGTAGGCGCGCGTAAGGTGGCCGTTTAGCCTCGTTTCTATTTTCCCGTGAAGATGTGTTGCTTTCCCAGCGACAAAAGTAGCTGGCATTCCGTAGCTGGCAGGACAACCTTCGTCGACTGGTGCCAAGCAGAGAATGCCAGCTCAACATTTTCCAACATGATCGTTGCTCGGGTCGCGCGCCACGAGCCCGCTGTCCACCAGTTATGTGCATCGACGTGTCTACGGCGCGTCCTTTTCCGCACCAGTTCGCTGATCTCTGCTTTTCGCATCGTGGCCTCTGTTTTTGGGCCCCTTTACTCATGACAACCAGGGTATATGGTAAGCAACACGCTCAATGAAAGACGAAAAAGGCGACTGGGAGGTTTCTTGACATGGCCGATGTCCCCTTTCCGCCTAGTGGCCTGTGTTTCCGGGCACCTTTACTCATGACAGCAAGGGTATACGCTAAACAACACGCTCAATGAAAGACGAAAAAGGCGACTGGGAGGTTTCTTGACATGGCCGATGTCCCCTTTTCGCCTAGTGGCCTGTGTTTTCGGGCACCTTTACTCATGACAGCAAGGGTATACGCTAAACAACACGCTCAATGAAAGACGAAAAAGGCGACTGGTAGGTTTCTTGACATGGCCGATGTCCCCTTTTCGCCTAGTGGCCTGTGTTTTCGGGCACCTTTACTCATGACAGCAAGGGTATACGCTAAACAACACGCTCAATGAAAGACGAAAAAGGCGACTGGGAGGTTTCTTGACATGGCCGATGTCCCCTTTTCGCCTAGTGGCCTGTTTTCGGGCACCTTTACTCATGACAGTAAGGGTATACGCTAAACAACACCCTCAATGAAAGACGAAAAAGGCGACTGGGAGGTTTCTTGACATGGCCGATGTCCCCTTTTCGCCTAGTGGCCTGTGTTTTCGGGCACCTTTACTCATGACAGCAAGGGTATACGCTAAACAACACGCTCAATGAAAGACGAAAAAGGCGACTGGTAGGTTTCTTGACACTGGCCGATGTCCCCTTTTCGCCTAGTGGCCTGTGTTTTCGGGCACCTTTACTCATGACAGCAAGGGTATACGCTAAACTACACGCTCAATGAAAGACGAAAAAGGCGACTGGTAGGTTTCTTGACATGGCCGATGTCCCCTTTTCGCCTAGTGGCCTGTGTTTTCGGGCACCTTTACTCATGACAGCAAGGGTATACGCTAAACTAACACGCTCAATGAAAGACGAAAAAGGCGACTGGGAGGTTTCTTGACATGGCCGATGTCCCCTTTTCGCCTAGTGGCCTGTGTTTTCGGGAACCTTTACTCATGACAGCAAGGGTATACGCTAAACAACACGCTCAATGAAAGACGAAAAAGGCGACTGGTAGGTTTCTTGACATGGCCGATGTCCCCTTTTCGCCTAGTGGCCTGTGTTTTCGGGCACCTTTACTCATGACAGCAAGGGTATACGCTAAACAACACGCTCAGTGAAAGACGAAAAGGCGACTGGGAGGTTTCTTGACATGGCCGATGTCCCCTTTTCGCCTAGTGGCCTGTGTTTTCGGGCACCTTTACTCATGACAGCAAGGGTATACGCTAAACAACACGCTCAGTGAAAGACGAACAAGGCGGACAGGGAGGTTTCTTGACATGGCCGATGTCCCCTTTTCGCCTAGTGGCCTGTGTTTTCGGGAACCTTTACTCATGACAGTAAGGGTATATGCTAAACAACACGCTCAATGAAAGACGGAAAAAGGCGACTGGGAGGTTTTTTGACACGGCCGATGTCCCCTTTTCTCCTAGTGGCCTGTGTTTTCGGGCACCTTTACTCATGACAGCAACGGTATACACTAAACAACACGCTCAGTGAAAGACGAACAAGGCGGACAGGGAGGTTTCTTGACATGGCCGATGTCCCCTTTTCGCCTAGTGGCCTGTGTTTTCGGGCACCTTTACTCATAACAGCAAGGGCATACGCTAAACAACACGCTCAATGAAAGACGAAAAAGGCGGACTGGGAGGTTTTTTGACATGGCCGATGTCCCCTTTTCGCATAGTGGCCTGTGTTTTCGGGCACCTTTACTCATGACAGCAAGGGTATACGCTAAACAACACGCTCAGTGAAAGACGAAAAAGGCGACTGGGAGGTTTGCTGACAATGTGCACTTTGTGTAACCGCGTGTACAAACCTCTTAAGCAAGTCTTCCCTTGTGTCAAGCAACACTATCCGCCACCTTTGCCTTGCATTGAGGGTGTTGTTTACCGCATACCCTTGTCTTGTGGCAAATTTTTCGTAGGACAGACAGGCAGATGCCTAAATGAGAGGCTTCACAAAGGTAACAATTATTTCTCCAGTGCTGTTAAAGGCTACTTTGACTCATTGGTTTTCGGCCATGTTTAAAAAAATGTGAAGTTGCTAGCAAGAAGCCACTTCCAGTTGACGTGAGAAATTATAGAGGCGCATAAGATCGCTTTGCTACCAGGTAAGTGTGTAAACACCCGTCTGTCGCCCTCTTAGAAAAAGAGATTGCATTCGTTTCTGCTGACATGTCATAAATTTATCGTTTCATAAATGTGCACGCAGAAACATGTGATGATGTCCATGTGTTCATTTTCCACCTGTTTTTATCAAGTGTGTAACGCTTGTGACCTGGTGCTCATGCATATGTGTTTATGTGCATTTGTCGCCGTAATAAAATCGGTTAATAATCAGCGTTCTCTGGAGTGGTGTTTGCGTCTTCATCGTCGTCACTGTGTTTGCACTGTTTCCTTTCAAATGATGGTCGACAAACTAGCCTGCAAGTCCATCCTATCCATTTAGAGTTCATCCCGTGCACTCTGCAGCAAACCTACTTGACTTATGATACTAGGGAAAACATCTGATTGACGAAGAAGTCCTTTTGGCATTTGACCGGATCTCGGAGCACTGTAGCCACATGAACCCCGAAGTTGGAAATGTGTGCTCGAATATGGCAGGTTACAAGACCAATGCAGGTATATAGTCCGGAATATGGGCTTGTGCTAACCGCATGCCTCCTTCAACATGGTGAGAGGGAATCTGCAAGAGTAAAGCAGTGATGCCTCGGGTGTGATGTTCGGTGGTAGGTAGCTCGACGAGTCGAGTAGGCGAAGGCGACCTAGCGCAGGACCTTACTGTAGAAACGTCATGGTATACACGCAGTACACAGTAAGGGCGGAAGCTTTGTTCCCGCGACGCCCGCGGTCAGTAATTGCTGTGACGTACAAAGCTGCACAACGGAGGGGACATGAAGGGTGGCAGGTTTCTCCATTGTGGCACTGTAGAGCATTTTCGGAGGAACGTGGCATCCGAGTAAGGAACAGAAGGGGGAGAGTCGCTTTCAAGAACAGCAGGGGCTCGCTGCCTAAGTAATCCTATGACCTTTCTGCGCGGTTGACTTGTTTCCAAGGGGTCGCCCGTTCGGGGGAGATGATCGCGCCACGAAAATGCACGGAAGTGCTTTTGATGACAATATACCTCAGGCAGTCCTGTTGAAGCGGCGGCTTGGATGCATGCCGCCTGGTAAATAGAGTGGCGATTTGGGCCTGCTGCAGAGTTCGACTAACTCATTACGGGATTAGTAGCTGATGCCATCTTTCGCATAAGCCCCGTACAGCCAGCGATTCGAAGTGTGGGAACGCGAAGGCGTAATCATGGGCTCTGGAGGAGAGAGTGAACACGGGTTTTATTGGCGAAATGGTGCTTGTGGGTTGGGCCCAGAAGGCGGTTGCAGAAGCGATCAGATGTATTTAATGGGAGAACAGAGAAGAGAAGAGAGAGCTTAGCACTAACTGTGGTCGCAGACATGGCAAGGCGGCGGTCAGAGGTCGAGCTTGGCGCTTATGCCGTTTGAGTGCAAACCTTAAGGGCTCGGAACGAACCGCTTGGTGTGGTTTGAGCCCAGTTGTGTTGTTATGATGTCTGCTGTCAGTACTGGCCCCCCGGCCAAGTTTTCTAAATAGTGTACAATGTAAATAAACCTGTGTGTTTTGCTGTGAGGACATCTTGGCCAAGACTCTGTCCTTCAACGTGTCGCCGCGGTCATCGTAACCATCGAGAAGAAATCCAACACGGAAAATAACTTCTGGCTCGAAACATTTCCACACGTGGTATGTAGATATGATGTCATTGTGTCAGTAAATGACGTCGCCGACTCTCAAGAAAACGTTGCAGTTAGTACTACAGCGGATTAGTGAATAAAATGTGACACTTAAAGAGAAAAGGTGCCGTTTTTATATTTTTTAATGCATTGCGACTTATCTTGGTCAAAATGTGTGCGCTAAGGTATATGTCACACGGAAGATAGAGGCGATCACAGAAGCGCCAGAGCCCACTTGCCAAACAGAGCTTAAGTCTTACCTAGGCATGTTAACATTTTATGCAAGGTTCTCGAGTAACCTTGTCCGCGTAGCAGACAAGGTTACTCGCCTTGCTATGTCACCAATTGCTATGGACCAATTGCTATTTCATGTAATGCCTCGTCGTATGGATTGGGTGCTGTCATTTTTCGTGAGATCGCAGAAGGACACGAGCGGCCAGTGGCATTTGCATCTCGAACACTTACGTCAGCACAGGAGGACTATCTCAGTGCGAGCGCGAAGCGCAAGCACTGATGCTTGGTTCAAAAAAATGCTACTGCTACTTGTATGGACGAGAGTTCCCTCTTTATACAGATGATCAGCCACCGCTCGTAATACTAGGCCCCGACAAGCCTGTGCCTTCGCTTGCAGCACCTCGAATGCCATGAGGGGCATAGCCTGGCCAGATATACACTAGAATACCGAAAGGGAAGAAATTTTGAAGTGGCTGATGCTCTGTCTCGGCTTCCACGGCCCATTGTAGCGGTCTACGAAACTTCCGAGTGTCTCTAGCATGCCCCTCAAATCGGATGACGTGGCGCGAGCCACAATACGTGATCCCACCTTGTCTTGCGTGACGTAATTAATTCTAAATGGAGGGCCTTCAGTGTTCTCTGAAGCATTTAGACCGTTTTATTCACGGTGCGACGTGCTATCAGTGGAGCAGGAATGTATAACATGGGGATCAAGGGTGGTTGTAGAAAAAAAAGTGAATTAATAAAGTACATTCAAAACGATATTGAAAACGCGAGAGACTGACTCGTACGCAGTATGGCCTCTCGACCCACGTCGTCTTCTTCCGGCCCGGGGAAGCAAATGACAGCAACAGCGGATAAAGCTTTTGCACTGACCATGTGAGGTTTCCATCTTGAGTTTTAACTCACGCTCGAACCGTTCTGTCCCTTGCAAAGTAGACCTCAGTTCATACAAGAGGAGGCATCCTGAGGTAGTACGTTCCACAACGATAGCGATGTGATCCACCTTTAAACTGTTGTTGGTCGCCACTGGGTGGTTACACAGGTGCTAGAGAATATTATCTTGGTGTCGTGGTCTTTTAACGAAATATGCTTGGCTTGTCTGTAAAATGCGGTTCTGATATACCTCGTCGCTGTAATCTGGTTCCACTAACAAAGATCTTCCGACTAAAAAATTGGCACGGCAAATAAGAGCAAGCTCTCTTGCACCCGTGTACATATAGGTCAGTGGCCTAGAATTACGGCCTCTACTTCCGCCAAAATGGTTGTTACCTCTTCTATATTGAGTGTGCTTTTGCCAAACGTCTTACGAAGCGCTGATTTCATTGACCGTATTAATCTCTCCCACCATTCTCCCCACCATGGCGCACCAGGTCCAATAAACTTCCATTCGATGCGATGGGAAGCAAGCAAAGTGACAAAAGGTGAGGTATTCATAACACTCCAGATCTCTTGCAAATTTCGCAATGCGCTCTTGAATGCCAGGGCAACATTTGCAGGCTAGCATTTGATGTTTGCAGGACAGATATGTGGATGACTACCTGGTCATCTTAAATTGCGAATACAGCTGTGCCGGATTCAGTTATTTTACACATACAGTAGGCACTTGACATTGCAGGTGAAAGGCTCCGGTTCACTAGGGAAATTGAAGACGACAACAGCATTCAGTTCCTTGATTTAAAACTGTACTTCACGCGCAAGCCCATTTGCTAGATGTACAATCCCGGAACAAAGAAATGTCTGTTGCCTTACGACAGCGCCCACTCAAAACTGGTTAAGAGAGGTATCGCCATGACTTGCCTGAAAGCATCTCTTGAAACGTCCTGCAAACATCAAATGCAAGCTAGTTTTCAACAGCAAATTGACCGCCTTCACGCTTCAAAGTTCCCTGCTGTATTGGTCTCAAGTGTGTGCGAGTCCCTTCTAAAGAAGCTTAAAGGTCGTGGAAACAAGGACTCCAATGAGCGTGAGAGGCAACCCACGATAGCTATACCGTACGTACACCGCATCTCGCACAACTTGAAAAAGGTACTCTCAAAGTATAATGTCAATGCCGTGTTCACGGTTCCATGAAACTTTCAAGGATATGCCCCATGACGTCAAAAAGTAAGAGCAAGAAATGTGATAAGAAACATGACACTACTTTTACCGAATGTGCAACAAAAGCCGTTTATAAGGTCCCCCTCAGCTGCGATAAAGTTTACATAGGGCAAAAGGTCGGTGTTTCTTGGAGAGGGCCTGAGAGCATGCGATGAATGTTAAGAACAACTCGGGAGGGCACCTGGCCAAGCATTGCAAAAGATGCGGGTGCACACCTGAGGTTTCACAAAGAAGCGGACACCTGATAAAACAGAGAGATAGTTGAAGCCTACTACATTTTAAAGGCCGATGACAATTGCATTAGCACGTCTTGAATAACACTCTTCAATAGTGAAGTTACCTTAATTTTCATGCCATTCGGTTGGTGCTGATTGTACATTTCCTGTTTTATTGACGCGTCCTTGTACGTTTAACTCCTGTTGCCGTTATTTTTGCCGGTTTTTACAGCGAAAGCTGTATATGGCTAGGAGAAACGAAAACCTGCTCGGCATCTGTGTCACGAGCGGTCTCCGTTGGCTCTGCTATCAGTTACGTCGTTATGAGCGTCGTGCCCAAGCTCGCGCGCCATTGGCTGGGCCGTGAGTGATCCCGTCAGAGTCGTGGCGCCGAGCACGCGCGCATCAGTTCCGACTGAGAGCTTCCACATGGTTAAGGGGGGCGGATCCTGCAAACCCCGCCGCCGAGTTAGCTCGCGATGTAAAACGCTTGCAACAACGGCGCGCCGAAGAAGCGGCGCTGCGGGCAAAAGAGCGTCGACGTGATGATTGCGGGAGCACGTTCGCCGGGACGAACGCCCGCTTTCGGCGAGAGTTTCTCCAGTGGCACTTTGGCTCCGGGGCCGCACATTTCAGCTTCGCTGGTTGACCATTTGTACAGAGTGCTTGGGCGGTGATTTTTTCTTATGTGACCTACCCCATTGGACCTCCAAGTATTGTTGTCATTTTCGTATCACATCTCTTGTTTTAGGAGCACACGTGCTTCGGTTGGGAAAAAATGTTTTTTATGTTTTTCAAAGTTTTTTACCTCTTTAGCGTTTCTTGTTTTGTGTCCCTTTTTTTCTTATTGGTTATCCTCGGGATGCTTCGCCTGTGATCCATAATGATGACCTGCTTTGATGTTTGACCGACTTGTTCCCCAGTGTCTGTGTCATACAGAACCGTTGTTGTTACACATGAACCAATATTACAAGCAATCTGCAAACAATTCTTCTTGCTTTCTTTGGCCCCTTTTTTCCTTCCTCCAGCAGCGTCACATTTGTAATCTGATGGACAGGCGTGCAACTGCCAAAAAAAGTCACGGAGCATTCTGGTTTAAGCAATCTTTACATATATGATTTAATGCCACAACGTTTCTAGATATGATTTCCTGCTTAGTTTTATGATTATCGCGAATGTCATGCCCGTGCCGCCCTTGTGATTTGTATATATGTACGTACGTTTTTTTTCAATAAACAGTCGAAAGTTAGCGCCCGTCCTGTGCTCTTTGTCTGTCCGTGTGTTGTTTTGAGCTACATTTTTTCAGGAAGTCATGAACGAACTAGCCCAAGAAAAACGTTTTGCTAAGCCGTAGTTTATGCCCGTGCCATTTTCTCCGTATTTACCCGGACAATAGCGCTAATTGTGCTTCGTTGATTACAATGAACGTGTAGAGGTTCCGTAACGTCATTAATCATTTTTGACCTTGCTGGTGACCGTAATTTTCTCTGACCACAATACGGTACATGAACAGAACGACGTTTCCTCGAACTCTGGACGATATCTTATCAGGCATCCGGTTCCTTCCCATGGCCCTCAACCAAACAGCTGTCGTTTAGCTGTCGCTAGGAGTCTCACGAAACGAAACGTCAAGCACCTTGTAAGCATGAAATGCTCTTGGATCACGTTGTCCGCCACCTTCAGCTTCAGCTGTTGTTGTCACAAGCCCACAGCCCTTATCCCGGCACTCAGACGAAATCACACGAGAACGTCCTGGTACGCAAACAAGATCGTCTAGGTACGAGATTAATCGGGCATTCAAAGGTGAACCTTCGCGAATCGAGTAAAAAGTACAAAACCAATCGGACTTTGTCGCGCAGCAATTGCTATAGTACTGCATTAGATGCGCCATAGCTACAGGCCAAACAAGTTAAACATTGCTTCAGGGCTCTTCCTAATCTTTCTAAACGTTATCACTGATGCAGTTAGTGTGAATACGCTAAAGCTTTATTTGCCATTTCCAATAGCAATGTTCCAAACGCGGACACAAGACGTCATACGATTGCACCTTTCAATGCAAGCAGCTGGACTCTCGAACAAAAAGGGCTTTTGTAACAAAACGGCAACTTGAGCGAGTTGTATCGGGTTCATACTGAAGTATAACAGCGTACCACAACTACACAACCTCACTCGCAGAAACACACAACAACGACACGCACAAACAGCGCTTGTTTTCAATGCGAAGCATTTGTTAGCGAACTTCGGCGACTTTGAGCGTATCTATCTATCTATCTATCTATCTATCTATCTATCTATCTATCTATCTATCTATCTATCTATCTATCTATTATCTATCTATCTATCTATCTTATCTATCTAGCTATCTAGCCGCCTACGATTTAGTGCTTTACTGGCAGTTTTGTTAATGAGATATACACGAAAATTAGATGCCACAGCATAAGTGCATGACGAACATAAATTACAGATAACATGAAAAGCATGACATGCATGTCATGAGGGGCATGATTTACATGCCACGGTCTTGGTGCTCTCCTGGCCGTTTCGTTAATGTGATGTATACGAAAACTGGTATGCCACAACACCACTGCATGACGAACATAAATAACAGGTTATAACACGAAAAGCATGACATGCATGTCATGGGCGACATGATTTACTTGCCACGCGTTTCGCTAATGGGATGTATACCAAAATTACTATGGCACAACATGACTGCATGACGACCACAAATGACAGGTCACAACATGAAAATCGTGACATGCATGCCATGAGCGGCATGATCTACATGCCACGCGTTTCCTTGATGGGATGTATACCAAAATTGCTATGGCACGACACGAGTGCATGTCGAACGTAAATGACAGGTCGTAACGTTAGAATCATGACATGCCTGTATGAGCGGCTTGGTTTACATGCCATAGTCATGGTGCTCTTGCGGCTGTTTCTTTAACTTCATATGTACCAAACTCGGTATAGCGAGACAACATTGCAAATCCATGTTACATTCCTGATGCGTGCTTCGCATTTCCTTGATTCCCACTGTACGGGGATCTGCCAACTTTTTTCTTGTTCTTTTTTGTTGTTTTTTTTTTCGTTCCCTTGAAAGATGGCCACACGACCTCTCCAACCAGTCAGCTGTGCCACTGCTGTGCCTTTCGTGGTTACATTTACTCTATCAGTGGAGAGCGAGCATTTTATAGCTTCTTAGTTTCTCTTACGAACACAAAAGCCTTCGCATCACTCGAGCGCATAAGGATATCGAGCCGCAGGAGTGCAAAGTACGTTTAGACGTAAAACATATGTGGTATCTGTCGCCCACGGGATCAACAGATTCGAGGGATCTGCCACTCTATATCATTGGAGAGCCAGCATTTTATAGCTTCTTAGTTCCTTTCAGGAACACAAAAGTAGATTTTCGCATCACCAGAGCGCATGAGGATATCCAGCCGCGGGAATGCAAAGTACGTCTAGACGTAAAACATATGTAATATCTGTCGCCCACGGGCTGAACAGAGTCTAGGGGCCTGCCCTTTCAATCGGGGAAGCGGGTGGCGCCACCAGGGTTTTTATTAGTCCTCGCTATGCAATGCCTCTCAAACTAACAAATTGACATTTTTGTCCTTGTGTTTCATAGTTTTCCGGCAGCAATCTCTTACTTGTCGCACAGCAGCCTCCCACTCATACGAGCCTTCTCGTACTTATTTGTCTCTACGGCAAATCTACTTATGCTTGCAGAACTCTCTATTGTTTGGATGCCTTAACGTTCAACTGGAGGCGAAGTTCAACTAGAATGTGCGCTTGGTTTCAGCACGCTTCCCACGCAAGCTTCTTTTTTTCGTTAGGAAAGTTTCTTTGTACAGCTTTTTTTTTTTTCAGGTTTCCTAATGTAGCCCGAAAGAGCCAGCTCATGGGGAATGGCATCGAGCGGTTGGAGAGAGCCGACGGTCGCTTCGCGGCCTTCGGCAGGCACAGAAAATTCATAGGACACTATGAACTCGAGAAGCTTCGTCTGCCACAACCTGGTATTGAGGCAGAACAAATAAACGTTTGGCTACAGCACCTTGTTCTCTTTGTCTCTCCGTGATCTCACTTTGCATTTAGAAGAACAGCGTCTGTGTATGTACACTAGCAATACGCACTAAATTTCGCAGCGCATTACATATCACTCAAGTGCTTAAGAAAGAATGAAACACTGCTCGAGAAGTTCGATAGCATACCGTATGTGTGTTCCTAGCGGGCACGTAACGCAGCCGCGTTCCGGCCGCCGCCAATACAGGTGTATGCCGCTGCTGCGTGTGGCGTCCCCTTGTGACCACGATGGTGTTGTCTTCCAGGTCCGACTGTGGTGGTTCGCGGCTCACAGCCCTGTAGCGGCTTGTCCTTGATCCCGGAAGCGACTGTGTGCGCCGAGGAAACAGCTGCCGGCTGCTGCTTGTTTCGGGGCTCAGGAACGATGACTGCAGTGCCTCGGAAGAGTCACCAAGCTTGCGCGGCCGAAGTCGTCCCTCCCTGGAGGGCTGCGAGCAGTGCCAGTATTGGCAGTAAATACATATTGACTGGAGCCACAACATAGAACCAAATGAACGAATACAACCTAGTCCTTCTCTGTCATTTTCTCAAGTGAAACGTGTGTCACCAATGAAAAGAAAAATTGTAGCTCCAATCCACACTAGTTGGACAGTGAAGCTGCAAACTGCACCCGGAACGATTACCTACTGTGGTGTTGTTTGAATTTCACGTGCAATTTAATGGAATGCATATAGTTTTGTGCGACAGCGATCGGGTTTTGCCTATTACGCTGCTGAGCAAGTCAGTTCTTTTTTTTTTTTCGTCGAGCATTATATTCACGCTGTTCTTCTGGTATCTTTACCTTCCGTGTTCTACCCATAGTATATCTATAGCCTGTAATGAACAGAATGACTCCTAGAGCGGTCTCGGCTCTAGCAACCGGCCGAGCCGCCGCTAGGCCACTTCACTCCCCCTCTTTACCTCGGTTCTGCTATGCTGCGCGACGCTAATTTTATCGATAGAGGCGAGGGATAGCGTGTGCACGTGAGCCGTGCTCCCATCGCCGTGCGCCTCTCCTCCTCCCTATGGCGCTGTGCTGGCTTGCCCTCTTCTTTTTACCGCTTGTTTTTTCGTGACCACGCGATGGAAATTTTGTTGGCTGGTAGAGGTGCACAGCTTCGCTGTAAAAAATCAGCAGTATCGACAGAACGACGAAGCAATTATTGCTATGATAACGCACTAGAATACTGTAGGAAGTAATGCGAAGTAAGGTTTTAGGAGCGCTGTGCTTCAGTTTTGTCGTCCCCAACCGGTAGCTGACCTGTAGCCTGTCTGATGTGCAGCTTCACGTTGCGATATTTGTGGCAACGCATGCGAGCTCGTTTCCTATGACGAAGCTCGATGAAACGCGACACGCGTCAACGCTGATGATCGTAAAATGTACAGTGAAACGCATTTGGGACAACAGGAATTGGTATGCCACATGTAGGATGCTTTTAAATTGTGGTTTTGAGGGATGCTGAAAGGACCAAAGCACTCTTAAAGATGTGTGAAAGGTGTGAAATCTCCTAACACCAGCTTGTTTTCAATAGTCCTCTGGCAACCATGTAATCCGGAATTATTACCACTGCCATTCTCATCGCAATAAACATCGGTCTTTCGAAAACGAACAACGATGGCGTGTGGCGTCTCTTTCGTCTCCCAAAAGTTTTCTTT
>JABSTT010002458.1:0-42691 GCA_013339685.2 Hyalomma asiaticum
ATTATTCATACGAGAACCGCATCGCGCAGTCTATGCAATGTAAAGGTTAGCTTCCTTTCGTTTGTAAAACAAATGCAGAGTTTCTATCATCGGCACAAGAAACACGAACCTGGCCTCAGCATGCTGGGACACCTCGTGTTGTACACGTTGAATTCTACTTAATTCGTAATTGCCGATCCCATCAGGTGTTCGCGAAGTGCGATTGCAAACCGATACCACACTCCTTGTCCTACTTACCCTTTCTTTTTGCCCTTGACGCACTTCTTTAGGTAGAAACAATATTTTTTTATTTACATGGATAATTGTGTTCTTTTTTTTCCTCTTTGCAATTCTCATACGCAGTCTCCTACCCAGGAAAATGACTCTGGAGCCACATTTCCCGCATAACTGACTAAAAATAATTACAGCGAAGCTGTATATATCATAAGACAAAGAATTTTTCGTGGCGTGGTCAGCGTCAGCGGAAAACGTTAGGCTAAAAACCAGAAGGTAAACCAGCATAGCGCGTTCGAGAGGCGCACGGCGAGGGGATCGCAACGCATGCGCAGAAGTCATCCGGCGCAGCGCATGTACACAGGTGGTGTTAAGCCTCGCCTGTGCCGATAATAAATAGCTTCGCAGAGAATGGAGGAAGCGAGATAAAGGGAGGCAGGACATAGTGGGACACGCGCAGCTGCTCCCGACGCCGACCGTTTTTCCCAGCGCTCGCGTCAAACGCGCCCAGTACCCGTGACTCTAGCGGCGTCTCGGCCGGTTGCTAGAGCAGAGACCGGCCTAGCAACTCATTCAGTTCAGTGCAGGCTACCATGGGGAGATCACAGGAGAAAAAAAGATATGCCACAAGAACAGCGTGAATATAATACTCGACGAAATAAGGAAACCGACCGTCTTGCTCAGCAGCGTCGCAGGCAAAACCCGGCAGCTGTCGCACAAGACGCCGATTGTACGCATGCCGTTAAAATGCATGTGAAATTCAAGCGACGCCGCAACGGGTAAGCGTTGTGAGTGTAGCTATAATCCACGCTGTGAAAGTGATTGCTCCAGTCGACGTTCTTAATGGGTTGAGAGCTTCGCTCCCCAACCAACTTCACAGCGCGGTTTGGAGCTACATTTTTTTGTGCAAACATTTCATGCGACCATTCTACCCTGCACACAGTCATTAAGCGCTCCTTTCTTCACTTACACATAATTTGGTGGACGAATCGCACCTTATATACTTAGCGTGCACGGAAACTGATCACCCTGGGACACCAAAGCGGAGTTCATCCTGCCCTGAAGAGAAATGCTGACTAAGCTGTTGTTGTTTTGTGGGGTTTTACGTCCCAAAAACAGCTCTGTTTATGAGACTCGCCGTAGTGGAGGGCTCCGGAAGTTTCGGCCCCCTGGGGTTCCTTTACTTGCACTGACACCGCATAGCACACGGGCCTCAAAATTTGGCCTCTATCGAAATGCAGCCGCCACGGCCGGGATTCGACACCGCTACCCTCGGATCTGCAGCCCAGTACCATAGCCACTAGACCACCGTGGCGGGGCAAATGTTGACTAAGCGTTGCTCATATGGTTTTGAAATGAAAGCCGCAGGAATTTCTCGTGGGCAAATGGCTGCGGTACGGGTAAAAAATCAGCGCAAGACACATTCGCTGCTCTTGTCTTCTGCTGGCACTGTTTTATAGCGCTGCCTAAAGTGCAATCAAAACAACAAATCAGAAGGGCCCATTCAGCAGCTTGCGACGTATCAATTGTTTGTGTATTTATGGACTTCAAAAGTTATATCGACCACAAAATCGGACGTCTCCCGGCAGGTCAATTTCCTTTCATACGTTTAGTCGAGATTACAAATGAACTACAGTAGTGTTGCTGTACTTGCACCGTTTATATACCTGGGGCTAAAATGAGGAAAATGAATAACTCATCTGTCAAGTACGTCCAGAAGGTTTTCGAAGCATTGCGCTTTATGTAGACCCAGAACCATTTCACATGATCTTGGATAACCCTACCATTCCCGTCACTGCTCTTAGTGATCAAGTGTTTCCTTTCTTCAAGCCTCCAAACACTACATTTTTCGCTCGCACCACCGTGATGATTTCCTTCATTTAAACAACGCACACCATCTCGACGTTCTGCGAGTTTTCCCAGTTTTACAAAACTAACGCTATAACGAATATGTCTCGATGAGCTCGTGGAACAGAGTTTTCGGCAGCGTGTCGTAAAATCCAAATTTATTCATTTATCCGTTCTTTTTATTGTAATACAGCGTAGCTAATGCGTAACTAATGCGTAGCGCAGACAGTTTTCTTACTGCACGCAAAGCGGGACGCCCGCATCTCGGTCGCGTATGTCCTGCCAATCAAGTAAGATGTATACGAAGGCGCTGACCAGGTGACCATGAGAAATTGTATGGCCTTCTCTCTCCCGTGCACTAATCGCGAGAGTTATATTTTATGGCGGAGCCAACAATACTATCCTCGAGTAATGGTCTGTAAACACGCCCCGATTCCGCAGAGAGCGAATGAAGGGGAACAAGAGCGTACTTAATGCGCGGAGTATTGAAGGGCACGGGGTTCTAATCGCTTGCCTGACATTGCATAGAAGCAGATCATGGGGTGTCGCTTCAAGAAGTCGATAGCGTGGCTTTGTACCGGCTGACCATCTAACCATAGCCGTTTCGTCTATTTGAGACGCGCCCTTACCGTCAGTAACGTAGGCATTGGGACTTCGTCTCGAGTTAGGTAAACCTGCTCGAGATCCCCTTCAAGCACTAGCTCCCCGGGAACAGCGGTGCTCCAACGCCGTCGACATCGAAGCTGTGCCAGAACTACGGGCTTCTCGAAAGCGATCGTCGAGACACTTCAACGCTGCCGGTCATCATTACGTATGATTGATTTGTAGAGTTTAACGTCCCAAAACCAGCTCTGATTATGAGAGACGCCGTACTGGAGGTCTCCGGAAATTTCGACCACCTGGGGTTCTTTAACGTGCCCTGACATCGCACAGCACACGGGCCTCCACATTTCGCCTCTATCTAAATGCAGCCGCCGCGGCTGGGATTCGATCCCGCGGCCTTCGGATCTGCAGCCGAGTGCCATAACAAACAATAAAAAAATAAACAAGAAACAAGAAACTAGACCACCGTGGTGGGACATCATCACGTATGCCAACACATGTTTCTACCCCTGAACTTTCTTCCTGAACCTTCATTAGCTTTTCTAAATTGCATTCCTGTATTTTGTTCACATTAACCTACTTGATGTCTTAAGTCCTTTAGACGTTTGTTGCTCTACCATGCTAGTATATTGTAGCTCTCTTTGGTCACTTAAATCTTAGTCCTTAAATGTTGGTCTGACTAAAGTGTTGTTTGCCTTGTATTCCTTGAGCTACCCTATCGCTATAGACTAAACAGTGTTGTTTTAGTTTCCAAAAAAACGACACCGATCCTTTCACTGTGTCTCCATAAAACAGTTAACATGTCTAAAAATAGTCAATATGTCTTAAAACAATTAATACGTGTCCTTTCAGGACACATAGTAACTGTTTTATATTTTTGTCTTTTCCATGCAATGTTGAAATTTCGAACAACTCGAATGGTTCGCTTCGTGCATAAGCTTCTAAAGAGTTTGCTCAGCACCTACCTAACCACATCACCTTTTAATCTGTTTTGTATAATCTTAGCGTTTTCCTTTTTGTTTGTTTTGCACCAAGATCTACATCCACACCTCATGAATGACTTTATTAAGCACCTGTAGCCATACCGCATTTTATTCTGTCTTTACAGTCTCAGTGTTTTTTATTGTTCTTGCTATTTGTACTATAACATGTACCCACTCCTGCTATGTCTCGAAATCGAGACAACAGTACTTGTAAAAAAGTAAGTAAATTTTATTTCCCTTATGCGAGCTTTTAAATAATATTTGGCTCTATGATCACAGGCGCTTCAGCGCAGTTTATCGACATCATTTTTTGCTATGTTCAGACCTTTATATTAGCTACTAGAGTCATCCTTGTGCCAATGTAAACATCGCAAAGCAGCATGACAGCAGGAGAATATCGGTGGACTTGAAGTGCATGAAATAAAATGTTTATTCTCGTGGTGTACCACTCTTCATTATAGTTGAATAGCCGCCGTAAACAAACTGACGCTTTATCGGATCTAACATCGTCATGGACTGCTGAATCCTGCTCCAGTATGGTGCAATTACTGGAGGGCCATCTCTGCAAGAGGCACTTCTCTGCACTGCTTTTCTTCCTCATTGTCACCATTCATTAAGTGCTAGCAATGCATTTATACTCGTAATGTTCAACTGTCAATACTGGAGAGTCTACAATTGCGTAACAGAATTCAGCCTTATATACCGCGAGTAAATTTCAAGGAAGGGATAATGGTGGTAGATAGAGAAGGGGGCCTCTAGTCGTGGTGACCTTGTTACAGTGAGGTGAGGAACTTGTCCTCTCTTCCCACCTTCTCCTCCTTCCTGCTTCTCTTCTTCGTTCCTTTTGGAGCCGAGCTCCTCCAGCTAGCGTTGCTGCTGCGAAGAAGAATGGACGGAAGCCTTCCTGCTATCTGCCCGCCGTCGCGTTGTCGACTTGAAAGATGGAGACAAGCCTTTCACACAAACACAACACGAGACTTTATATCCGAGACAGACAGTATATATATACATTGACAGACAGTTACATGACTTAGCTTCGGTTGGTAGGACCTAGGTGAAGCCATCGGTTGGTAGGGCCTAGCGGTGGGACCGTCGCTCCAATTCGGCAGAGCCGACCAGTGCATAGCACCTCTCCAGCGACTTCAACCACCGCCCGGACTCGTACTAGATGTCCCCTCTAGTACTATCCGCGCCCGAACCCCGGTGGGGAGGACCTTGGTGGAACGATCGCTTCCATTCGACAGAGCCGACCCCAGTGCATCGCACTGCTCCTGCGACCGTAACCACCACCCGGACTCGTGCTAGATATCCCCTCTAGCACTATCCGCGCCCGGGCCCCGGTTGGGAGGACCTTGGTGGAACGATCGCTTCCATTCGACAGAGCCGACCCCAGTGCATCGCACTGCTCCTGCGACCGTAACCACCACCCGGAGTGGTGCTAGATGTACTCTCTAGCGCTATCCACTCCGTCCTCGCCAACCTTCGGGCTACCCTCCAACCTACTGCTTACCTTCAGCCTTGCCGTTATCAGATGGAAAGAGGAGTCGACACCCGGAGGTGTCTCGTCCCAGAGCACACAGTCTCATCAATCCGTCATCATCCTACGTCTACCCCGGCAAGGCCCCCACCCGAGGCGGGCGGATGAGGGATTTTTTTGGTTTGGGCAAACGGTCCTACCCGGACAAGGGTTTTTGCTGGCGTACGGCACACGGTACTCGTAACACACAGCGCGCCCTGTGGCCACAGGCCTTCAGGGCGAACACAGTCCTACCCGGACAAGGGGGCGGCCACCGTTTAGTGCAGCGAGGTGAGTCGCTGCACACAGAACAGACGTGGCCGCTCGTAGCGCCCCGTGGCCGAAGGCCCACGGGGCGTCTGTCTTTTCCCAGACTCGGGGGCTGCCTTTCAGCAAGCCACGTTTATACCTGTCTCGGCCTTGGTCTTGGTCCAGTCTTCTCTCTTCAGTCGCTCTTGGTCTTCGTGAGGGTGGTGCGCATGAGGGAGCCATCTTCATTAATTTAATTTAAATTATTTAACTTAAACTTAAAAAGTCACCGTAATCGTACCTCCGGACTCCTTGAATATAACTGCCGGGCGATGCCAGGTTTCGAGAAACTTCTTCCCGCCCAGGACGTGCCATTCGCGGGTGAGGTGGAACCAGAGCTCCTTCCGTACTTTTGCAAGCACTTCGGGAAGCCCCGCCCTCCTACCGTTGAAGACCGCGTCCCAGCGTGCCAACCAAACTTGGTATGAGCACTCAACGAGAAGAAGCACGAACTGGTTAATCGCCCTACTAGGTAATGGACTGAGGAAGCGGACTGTCTGGTATGGAATACCTGGAACATTAAACAAGCTGGCTATTTTTCGATGGAGAGCTGCCGGCAGCGCACACTGCGAGAAGATGTGGACCGCGTCCTCCCGAGCACCACAAAACGGGCAAACCCCACGAGCGGGGCGTGCCGTGAAGGGCCTGTATTGAATAGGCAGGCACCCTCGCGCCAGCTTGTACATAAAAGTAGCACGGCTGGCGTCTAGGAAGCTGGCTGTAATCAGCTTCCAGCTCGGATTGTGGCGGGACAGGTCGAAACTTCTGCAGCGGGCTGGTAAGTCTGGAGTTATCATGTCTACCAGGTCCTGTAACTTAATGGATACAACATCGACCTCGGAATCTTTCTCTCGAATCTTTACTAAAGTATTAGCCGCCTCACTATAAAAGGGGGACGGTGTTCCCGCACGAGGCACGCTATTTGAGAGCTACCTGAGTCCATCTAACGTGGAGGGCGTGTGCCATGATACCCAGGTCGGGGATGCCGAGGCCTCCCCTGTCCCTGGGCAGCTTGAGCACCGGTCGTGAGATATGCACGGCCGACCCACTCCATAAAAAGCGAAAGAGCAACCGCTCCAAGCTAGTCTTGGTGCGGCTGGCTACCGGCATCACAGAAGCTACATAGGTCAGAAAGGTGAAGAGTAACGATCTAAGCACCGTTACCCTTGCCGTCAATGGAATTTTCAACGGCCCGAACTCCTGAATCCTGGTTTCCAGCTTTTCCCTAGCCAGTTGCCAGTTTCCAGGAGTCAGGCCATCCGGTTCGAAGTGGAATCCTAAAATCCGCAGCCGTGTTTTCACGGGCAAGCCGTGAACGGGCTGCGGACTGCTCGGGGCTGAATTGAGATACATCACTGCGCTCTTGGACTTGTTGACCCGTGCACCACTCGCCGAGCAGTACCCGTCCACGACCTCCAAGACGGTGCAAACAGTTGCCTCGTCCGGGATGACGATGGACAGGTCGTCTGCATAGGCAAATAGTGCGGCTGGAGGGGAACCGGGCGGAAGGGGAAATCTACAGATTCTGCTGTCGGAGGAAAGCCTCTGTAGGAGCGGCTCAAACGCGAGCACGTAGAGAGCAGGTGAGAGCGGATCCCCCTGCCGAACTCCGCGGCACACGTTAAAAGGCTCCGAGACGCGATCCCCTATGATGACAGCAGAAACAGGACGAAAATATAAAGCTCGAATCATGCTTCGAAATTTCACGCTAAAACCTGCCTGCTTGAGGACACGAAATATGAACTTATGACTGATAATATCAAAAGCTTTCTCCTGATCAAACGAGCAAAGAATGCCCGGAAGGTTCCGTGCATTTGCCCATTCAATCAGGTCCCTAATGGCAAAGCCATGAAGCGTGGTGGATCTACCCTGTACACAACATGCCTGGTACGGACCCAAAACAGTGCTGAGCGCTGGAGTGCTGAGCGCTTCCAGTCCTGCTTCCAGTCTCTGGCTTCCGATCTCTTTGCCAGGCAAAAGGGGCCACCTTATATACACCGGTTGCTCCGCCCTTCAACATCTCATAGCCAATCACACACGGCGATTTACACCCCGACGCCACTCTAACCAATGACGACAATACAGTGGGTACGCTTGCTGCCCACCACGCTGCGGGGGAGGGGTGAGGGCACCAAACCAGCTGGTGACTATAGACATTCCTGGACACGCTGTCGGAATTACTCCTTTCCCTCTGGCCGCCAAACACTTGTCACGCCAGTTTCCAGTCACCAGCTGTACAATGCATCACAACAATGGTCGCCTCCTCCCCCACACGTTCACTACTTAGCTGTGGGTCTTGCCCGGTGCCTCCTCTGTATACCATATTCTCCTTCGCATTCCGACGACCCTTACACCGCGTATGAAATAAAACAACAAATCGCACCCCATCACAAGGAATACGGCCCTGCATCACCATGCCTAGTGTGGTTTCAGAGCCCACAGGACCGCTGAGCCATGACGTCGACGACATGAGGATTGTGCAGTACTACGAGTGATTGATTCATAAATGATCGGCAAATGTAATCACGGCAAGGAAGCCCTTCATCTGGGTGCAAAAACTGGGAAAATTTGCGATACCTACCCAAAAGAGTGTTTTGTAACATATCAAAAATAAGGTAACTCGAGTTATTTCCGTCTTCTACAATGTTGCCTTCACATCTGTACTGTTCTGGTAGAGACCAAAGCGAAGGAATTACTACGTATTCTGGCACCACTTCTTCTAATTGCCGACCCATCTCACGGTTGAGAGCACTTTTGTTATGCGTCTCCTTCGTATAGGACATCAGGGAGGTAATGGGTATACGTGGTTAATTCACGGTGAAGTACCTGGCCTTCGTGGCGCTTCCAGAGCGCACTTGTCTTGTACACTAATTCCTACATTCGATTACCATTCCCAAGCAAAGTTCCTCCATTTAGCCCAAATCGCATTTTTTATCGCACCTGTTCTCGCTTTCTGCATTGTCCCTTCAATCTGTCGCTCAGTGTCGGCACCGCCAAGAGGCTCTTTGCGACACAATGGCCTTGACGCTGTCACCTTAATATGCACATCCCCGTAATAGGCCGTAGGATGCCTCTCTAAGCTTGCAAATTGCGAGTCGGGAGACTGCTGCACAAGAAGTAAAATCAAGTTCACCCGCTTACCATTGGCGTGACTGGTGGAACACATTGCAGATGGAACCGGCTCGCCAGGGCGTTGTTCCGATCTAGCTGGAACCCGCTTGAGAGAGCGACTGGACGATCTCGGTCACTTGTTCGGTCCGTGCCGCGAGCAAAGCGCGTGATGCCGGAGCCGCTTCGTCTTCATTTCTCGGACGCCGAGGGAACACGGATGACGCTTTAGCACAAATGAAGGCAGATGAAGCAATATAAAAATGAAATAACACTTTGGGGACTGTCTAATTTCTTAATACGCATGTTTATTTTAATTTATTGATTAATTATAGTATTATTTTGTCGATAATATCAGGTTATCTCTCAGAATAGGCGCCTGCCCATGCCGCTTCGTCTTCATTTCTCATGCGCGAATGCAACATTAATTATGCTTAAGCGCAAAAGAAGATTAAGGAAGTAAAATAAAATGGGACAATACATTCAATATTGTCAGATTTCTTAGGCACGTTTAGGTTACTTTATTGATTACTGATAATATAATTTCATCCATAATATCAGGTTATCTCTGAGAAATTGGGGCCTGTCACAAAAAAAAACATTCCATAGAATCAATGCCGCAACACCATCCACAAGAGAGTGTACCTGTGTACACACATCCGCCGAAAAATTGTGAGCTCTGCAGAGCCGCCCTCTCTCCTCACTTGCCACATTTTCTGCCCACGATAGTTGCAGTCCGCATAGTATAACACCTCCTAAACACTGCAAAACAACCCCCCCTTCCCCTCTCCCAAAAGTACCTCTGTCTGCATCGGTGCCAGTTCGCCGTTTGCATCGCCTTCTCACAGAAAGTTCATTAAAATTCGCGCCTTCTCTATAACATGTTTGAATTCTCTTAATTTTTCCCGTTACAGTATTCAGTTTTGTCGTACATTGAAACTACAATCAGAGATATCATTTGTGCAGTACTTAGTTTAGCTTTATTCAAAATTCTTCTGCCGCATTTCGCTTGCATAACTTCAGTTTTGTTTACTTCACTATCTGCGCCATGGAGCAAAGCTTGCGTGGTCGGATAGTCCAGGATGCTGGGGCTGGTGTTAGGATGTTCATTTCTGCCGTGGACGCCGTCGGAGCATTTTCTACAATACTAGGCCCTCAACGCTGTCACGTTAATAGGCATAATCATATTATTATTATTATTATTATTATTATTATTATTATTATTATTAGAATTCTTGCATGTTAATATCGCATCATTATGCACCATGACCCAGTCGGGGACTCCAGGTTAAACTCGACCCCCTGAGGTTGTTTTGACGCATGGCTGAAACTAAGTACGCAGGTGATCTTGCATTTGGTCACCATGAAACCGCGGCTGCTGTGCCAGGGAATCAAACCCGCACCCTCGGGCATCTAGTCGTTTCCGAAACAAGAAACGACTAGATGCTTCGAGGAGCGTGTGTGGTGACGTCACAACCTTCCCGCCAGCAGAAATATGGAACTGGCGCCGAAGAAATACCAGTGGCGAGGTCATCCGGCGGTATATTGAGTTATGTCAGCTTTTATGATCTTGAGTGCTACGATTTCAGCGCTGAAGTATCGCCATTTTGCTTTTCAAGATCCGCTGGCTCGGGTAGGCAGCGCGGAGGTGATAACGTGAAAAACACAGGGTGGCCCGCGTGAGACTCCGCCAAAAAATTTTAAATTGATTTACAGGAAAAATAAATGACCTACATCCGCCTGACTTGACACATATTAGTACAGTACCGAGGAGAATATATACTGAAAATTTTATTGCGATAACTAGACACAAAAGTCGCCGGAGTTGTCCTTAAGCAAATACACAATTTCAGGAAACCGTTTCAGTGACAATTTAACGAGACAAACAGATTACCAAAACAAACGTGTTACTTTTATTCGCACAAAGAAGTACTAAAAAAATATTTGTGGATATGTGTTAAGACTTGAGCGTCCGGTATCTTTTATATGGTGTGCTTAGCTCTTCACTTGATTTCTTAATTTCGAGCTGCCGGACTGTAAATTCGCTTTTTCATAGCTTAAGCTGTTATGGGCTGTTTACTGTGATCGAAATTGGCGGCAATGGTGTCCGTCGCAGCCACTTCTGTCCGTAACCGCTACCAGCTTCAGCCCGAAAAAATATTCGATTCCAGTGCCGCCACAATAGGGAGCAGTACATTCTCCTCTATTGCTGAACTTGCATGGAATTTTCCGTTCATAGCCACGGCTGTGACGCGGTAGGAGAGGCAGTAGCTATCCACCCTTTACTCTTACTACATCCTTCCCCCTATTGTGCTCTCAGCCACGACACTAATCTGTAATGGGGGTCTTTCAGTGCGATCCGCCGGCTCTAATTCCATCAACAACTATCGTGAACAGCAGAAAGACGCCAAATAAGAAGAGCAGAAATAAGACGGTGACGGTGGAGCCAAAAAGGAGAACGAGCAGAAAGAGCAGACAATTGAAGAGTTGGATATCAACCCCTTAAGGTGCATATGACGAGCTCAACTCGTCATGGTCCTTCCCCAATGTTCCGAGGTGTTGTTGCGCAGCTCACCTGATTAAATAATGTTTTTCTACTTCAGACATAGATGTCAGCAAGGGTTCCGTTATTAACGTTCGACTTGATGAGAGCTCGACACGAGATGGCGGGATGAGTGCCCTGCGCTTCCCGGGCTTTATGAACAAGCGTGGCCCCATCGGCGCGGCGTTTTCGTAAGGGAAACCTGTCTACTTCAGAAAAAGAAAGCGTGAGTGATGACGAAGCCTTTGCCCTGTTTGATTTTTCAAGTGAACAAGATAGTGATGACGTTTCTACAGACAGCGAGACAACCAGGGTATGGTGCAGGTGGTGCGAGATGGCTCTCTGCGGAGTGCCGTGCTTTCAACGATACCACAGGGATGGCACCATCACATCAAGTGCTCCATGAGAGAATAGTGCATTTTGCGCAAGGCAAAATGAAACTTCTTCCCTACTTTCTGCAGTTGCGGGAATTTATTTCAGCATACACCTAAAATTTACCCGGGATGGAGTAGTATATGATGGAGTGAGGAATGACCACTATATCATTATTATCTACAAGGAAAGTGCTTTCCCAAGTATTTTTCTCATTTTTGAACATGTTACTGAACAATTTCACGTCATAAAAAAGTGGCAATTTTAGACTGTTATTTCCTTATTTATTGGGCCCTTAAAGTGTTAAGGGGACAAGCAAGAGATTGACAGAGCACGCAGTAAAATCTAAAGCCCCTGAAAGATAACTAGAATGGCGTCACTCGTGTCAATGCCTGGGCGCCTCCTCGCTCGTGGGTTTCGTAGATAGCAAGGCGAGTTAGGTGAGGTACGAATCGCGTGGAGGATGTCCCTTAGTCGTACACATGAGCTTTCGTATTCCCCCCGCTCATGCATATAATGGCGCTGCAGGTGAGAGTGCTAAAGCAAAGGAACGGAAAAAATGATCCGAAAATTCGGGTGTTATAGGACAATGGAACCTCGTGCCAGCTGAAGTACACAAGAGAGTCTCAAAATTTTCCGAGTCCTGCACAACAACGTTCCTCTACTTACCACTCTTTCATCGTCTTCCCCCTACAGACGCCGAGCCGCGCTCCGTAAAAGAGCTGCAAATTATTTATTTACTTATTTATTTATTCCATACTGCTGGCCTGCGTACCAGCCCTTAAAGGAGTACTGACACGATTTTTTGACATCCTCGTATTATTGCTGTAAATGAAAGCACTGGCGTGGAGAACCCCAAAAAGAGTATCATGCTGCCTAGCAAGGCAATGAATATATTTTTAATATGGCTTCCTCAAGAGCCCACATTCGGTTTCGATTTCGAGGGGGCGGTTTCCTAGAGACGTGTCAACATAGTCGACGTTGGCCAAAAATGGCCAAAAATAACTTTCAATGGCAAGAAGTTACGACATATAATACTACAAAAACATAGCGAAAAAATAATAGAAAAGTAGCTGCACACAGAGAAAAACATTGCGTTTTCTACAACAAAATGCATCCTTATATAACCACTACAACATAAAAAAATAAGTATCCGTTCCTCAGTGCATTTATAAATAAATCAACAGTTTAAACAGCCTCTATTCCATAACCGAATCACAATCATTATTTACTGCGCTGTAAAGCAAATCGCATAGTATGCTTGTTGTCTGCGCATAAAGAGGAAAAATTGCATTGACATCCATAGGGTTTGAAATATTGAGACCTTTGTAACATAATTAATCAGAAGCTTTCAAGGCCTACTGTGCTTTTCCAAACGGACTGCTGTGTTTGCAAACGGCGACTACACACGTACTGCTGTGCGATTTCCAGTGGACACCGCTGAGGCACTCCAGTAGCTGATAGGGATACAGAGGCGATGAGGCACAGTTGGCGCGACCTTAGCATTCTTTTTTTTTTCGAAGGGCTATAGGAACATCTTGCTGACGCGGCCTTGAGCTGCGTCATATGTGCAGGCCTTGGAGCATTTTTTTTCCATTCTTACAATTTATAAATTATTCTAACCACACGATTCACGGCCATTTACCTACAGTGGGGCCGATCCACGATTTTTAAGCAAACATCAAGAAGAGTTATTACCAATATTACATTAACCGGGTGGATGCCAATTTTTGGGAATATCATCATCACTGTTAATCTAGGTTCCTGACCGCCTGACGCAGCTCGTGCTCTTGTTCTACGTGTGACATGCGGCTGTTCGAAGCCACTTGGCTGCGAAGTCTGTTGCGGCGTTACACCCCAAGACATTTTCATCTGTGCATCGCCAACCCTCACCGTTCCAATGAGCGGCGAGTAGCGTGAGGAGCCCACAGACGTTTCAAGCGGAGGGCTCACCCACTTCGAAAGGCAAGAGGAGAAGCTCCTCGACGCTTTGACCTCCGTGAATGATCCCGTGAAAGGCACTCGGTCGAAGAACCCACGGAAGCATCGGACCGTTATGACCGCGGCCGAGTTCATCTAAACCAGCGTCTGCACTTCATCCTGGAACTCAGGCGGGAGAAGGAACAGCACGACAGGCAACGAGAAGCTCTGGAGAAACTCAAGCTGACCAGCGGGGCGAACACATCAGGTGCCTCTGTGCGCCTTCCACGGGATACCGAGCCAGGATCCTGCTCAGATGGAGGCTCTGGTACTGGCACCCATCACAACCGTTCTCAAGATTCAGTGATCGGCAGACTCCTTTCTGAGAAAGGCTATGACCAGTAATAAAGGTGTGTGCACCGAATTCCCTTGACTGTGCCATTTCCTTAGTCTCGCATCTGCTTCTAAGGTGTATCTCGCACCTTAGCCTCGCACCTGGTCAATAAGTTAACAAGGCAACCATGCCAACTATTGAGCTTTCTTTTCACACATATATTTTGACAGCGTATCTCTTTAAGCACGCCAGTACTCCGTGGTCGACCACCAAAAACAGTGCTTCGCGAGTACATGCGCCGTATGTCTCAAACGTTACAAGTCACATTTCGCTCTCCATTGGTATCATTAGTACAGCTGGAGAAATTTTGCCTGTATTGCTCAAAAAGGCAGCGATATTATTCAACAATACGTTCACGTTTGCAGTATCGTCCCTCTGTGAAAACAATAACATTAAAAACACACTTCGACCAGCTATACATTCCAGAAAAACTATTTTGCGAATCAGTAACGTTCCTTATTTCATAATCTGTGCGATCATTCTCGTAGCGATTAAAATATTAAGATTACAGGAAATAGTTAATAGAAAGATAGCCACTGCAATATTTCAGAAAATAAACTTGCGTCAGTATAAGTTTTACCAAGAATTTCTCATAGGGGTATGCTTTCGAAACTAGGAAAAAAAATCCCCCAGATCCCACGCACTCTGGTAATCGGTGTCATCCGAAGCAGTCAGCGAGCAAATTTTCTATGAAAAATTGTTTGGCATTCAGCAACGTGTCACTAGTAGGATTAAGATCTTTATGCAGAGCGCATAAGTACCCACTCATTATTATAGTTAACGTGGGCTATCTAGCGAGGTGGACAGCACCGCCGAGAGTACATGGCAGCTCATGGTAAGATGTAACCTTGGCACTCATGCAAGTACAAAGCACAGACCGCTGTTTTGTATAATAAAAATAGATTATCTATACTGCGTGTTGATGGGCTATGATAAGCGTAATTCGACACAAAATCCCTGCTATAAAGGGCGACGTATCACAAAGATATGTTTCCTTTCATACAACTTATCACGCAGTAGAAACGCCATGCCCTTTACAGAAGCACCATCATTACAACTGCTCGCGCAACAGGTTTACTTACTATATGTTATAACATTCGAGAAAAGTCGCCGCAGCCATGGAGCTTCGTCCTAATATACTAGAAGGAAATGTGGCACTAGTGTCTATGGAGTTTCCCAGATACCCAGATTTAGCCGCGTCCATACAGGTTTAAGTTCCAGATGCAGTTGTGTTCGAACATACAATAAAGATTTTTGCTCTTGTCAGTGACGTCCTGACATTTTGAAGTATGTAAAAGGTAGATGTGTCTTATAAACATAAGAAACGGGCTTTCGCTCGCTTCTTTTAGTGTAGGACAAGTGCTCCACCGTATTTTTGCAAACTATATGCGTGGGTCGAGCCCCTGTGCAAAGCCAGTTCAGGAGCGCGGTATCGCCCATCGCTTGGTGGTTGGTTTTGTGAAAAACTTGATGTTAAATAAACAATCGTGCCGTTAAACTCCATGGGAAACTGCGCCTCAGCTTTGATCTGAGTTGACTTTCTGAGCGCCGTCCGCGGGCGCGTCTGCATGTCAACCACTGCGCGTTTACTACGCACGATTACTGTGCTCCTGCTTGGCGCGTTCGGTCGCCGTTGAATTCACCAGACAGCAGAACTAAAATGCCGTAGTACAAGGCAAACAAAAAATACAGCAAAACCACATCGATAATGTTCGCGAGACGCAGCGCGAATATTTGTAAAGCTGGGTAAAGTACCGCTGCAACTCATATGTGTAACCATCCATCAACAAAAACAACAACGAAATAGTGCATGGCACCTCATCACTGCAAATGACTTGCAACCGCCCCCTCGAAATCGAAACCGAAATTGGGCTTTTAAGGGAGCCGTAATAAAAATATATTCAATGCGTTGCGAGGCACCATGATACTCTTCTTTTTTTTTTTTGGGGGGGGGGGGGTTCTCCGCGCCAGTGCTTCCATTACAGCAACAATACCATAATGTCACAAATTCGTGTCGGTACTCCTTTAAGACACAAATATCTGGTTCTCGTACACAGGAAGTTTATGTCGCATCTTTACCATTTACTGGCTCTTAGAAATATCATAATGAAGGAAATTCTGCAACATTACAGGCAGACTCTCTGGCCGTCCTCCTAGACGATTTTATATTGGAGCCTGACAACGGTGTGGACGAAGCAAGCAGCTTTTCCCTAAAAAAGCAGCTTAGGGAAAAGCTGCTTGCTTGCCCCGAGAGGGAACGACGAGGTTTGTAACCAATGTTTCCTCCCCTTCATCGTGCTTTTGTTATATTCTTTCGGCAAATTGCTTTCACCCTTTTTTTCTCTTTTTTAGGAGTATTATTCTTCGGTGAAATTAACGTACGCAAAAGCCTGCACCTGAGGGAATCGGACATGAGACTCGTTGAAAAAGTTCATTTCGGGGAGCACTCCAGGCCATCAGACAGCGAGCGAGATGCTGACCACGTGCTATTATTTTTATTCCGACTTTCCTTGCTGGTTAGTCTGAGGCAGCAGGCACATTATATAGGTCGAGTGCTGCTTTAGGTTCAATCATTGCAAAGCTGCTGCTGCAGTCCATTGTCAACTTATTCAATTCCGGAGCTATTGTTGACGCGGTGACGTGTGACAACTTAACAAGCAACCGGTCAGCTTGGAGATCACTGTGTAATAACTTAAGGGCATCTTCTGTATTTAGAGTATACATGGTAAATTAAACTGCCTAATCTGATATTATATATGATTTTCAGGCATATGCGGTGAAATGGGAAAGACAAAAACACCATTCGAACATCCATCTACAGATGGATGTTCGAACAACAATCTACAGATGGTTGGCAAGATTCTGGTAAGCTACCAATTTGTTTTCCTTTTTAAAATGAACTTTGATTGACTGATTTGTCGGGTTTAACGTCCCAAAACCATTTCTGATTATGAGAGACGCCGTAGTGGAGGTCTCCGGAAATTTCTACCACCTGGGGTTCTTTAACCTGCACTGAAATCGCACATCACACGGGCCTCGACATTTCGCCTCCATCGAAATGCAGCCGCCGCGGCCGGGATTCGATCCCGCGACCTTCGGATCTGCAGCCGAGTGCCATAGCCACTAGACCACCGTGGCGGGGCGTAAAATGAACTTTGAATGCCTGTTTAATACTAAAGAAATTTATGTGCAGCTTCCACAGGGACACGAAGTGTACCACTGATTATGCGGCTCTTTTTCAATATGAAGAGGAACAGGGTGGTCTTCGTGCAGTGCCAAAACTTACAAAGCCACATATATCACCAAAGGCATTTCAGAAACTGAGTGTGAAACTTGAGGTTCAGGTAAGAAACGTTTCAATTTTGTTGAGCCATGAATGTTTCAGATAATGGTGTTATAGCTAAGAACAATTTCAACAGAAGGGCATTTCCGTATTTCAGTAATAAGGGACTATGCTTTTACTGTCCATCTTTCATCTGTCCTCCGCTTGATGTATCCTACCCAGGTCCAATTTTTTTCTTTTAATTTATATAAGAATATTACGCGTTCCTGTCTCTTCTCTGATCAACTCAGCTCCTTTTTATCTCTTAGCGTTGCGCCTACAATTTTTCTTTCCATTGCATGATGCGTGCTCCTTAATTTCATCTCTACATTTGCAGTTAACCTCCATATTCCTACACCGTACGTTAGTACTGGGAGAATGCAATCATTAAATACTTTTCGCTTTAGTGATGGCGGCTAGTTTCCAGTCATGATTCGGGAATGTCTAACGAAATACACTCCATCCTATTCTTATTCTACGGAGCATTTCCTCTTCATCGTTAGGCGTCCCTGTTAATAAGTTAGCTAGACTGTTGAGCATAATTTAATATTTTTTCTGTTCCTTTTGAGCCCCATTTTAGGCTTTCCGGTTGAGGTCCTCAATCATGTTTTGTAGATCGTCGCCGGCATTACTATAGAGCGCAATGTCGTCTGCAAGCATTAAAGTGCTTAGATATTCTCCGCCTATTCAAATTCACATTTTTTCGCAGTCTAGACGTTTGAACACTTCTAGGCATGCCGTGAAAAACATCTTAGAGATTCTATATCTTCATGCCTGATTCCTCACGTAATCGGAATTCTTCTGCTCTTTTCCTGCGTGAGTAGTGTGGCTATGCAAACTCTGCAGATGCTACTTGTAATTATGGTTTCCACGTATACGTCAGGTATACCTTGTCGATGCACAGCTTCTAGAACTGCATATATTTCTATTGAATCAAATATTTTCTCGTAGACTACAAAGGCCAGATAAAGAGGTTTCTTATATTTAGCGAACTTCTCCATTATTAGGATGATAGCATGGCTGCGGTCCATTGTCGAGTAACCTTTCCTAAAACCAGCTCGTTCTCTTGGTTGCTTTAAGTCGAGTGTTTCTCTTATCGTAGCAGAAGTTACTTTTGTAAATAGCTTTTATTTTACTAGGAGGAGACTAATTCTTCTGTAATTCTAAAACTCCTTCATGTCACCTTTCTTGTCTGTTAGGATTCACGTTTTCGCAGCTGGTTTTTTTTTACTTTAAATTCTTTGTTCTTTCAGAATAAGAAATGGTTTTACTTAGTCATCGTATTATTTGCAAAATATGAGAATACAGAAGGCAGTCCCATAGTCACAGACTGAATCGGGACCTCCTAGAGCAGTGAACGTAGAATGAAAATTAGTTGCTGCAGTAAACAGTAGTAAAGACAACAAGCAATAAAATACATCGCAGGTAAAAAAGGAGTTCTCAAAACAAACAATAGCAGGAAGCAACAAAAACCGAAATTAGACAACATAAAAAATAAAGGTATTGCAACTCTCCTAGAGAATTTTCAGCTAATTAGATGGGAAAAGTAAAAAAAAAAATTCGCCGCGTATCTGCTGCGTGCTTCGCTGCAAATGTCGTCGAAAGACGATAGTCTTCTGCCGGCTGTACTACGCTGCGTGAGATATGGATGCCATCTGGCAGCGCCGTCGGGGACCATGAGCTTCTGCAGAAACAATGAACAACTCCAGGTGGCAGCACCGAATCTTCGGTAGAGGCCTTTTTCGTGCATAGCGTCGCATTTTTAGCGCTGCCTAAGAAACACTAGGGTCTTTAGAATCTATGTATCTATGTATTTTCTAGTAAAGGACCACACCACCTAATACTTACGTTTCGATGTTGCGCCTCAGATATGCGTAATATTTGCTTTTTGATCCACATTGTTCACAAGTATGAACGCAGCTACCAGTACAAGTTGGCTGGGAGTTAGGCAAGTGCTTAAACTTTGGCCGGGTGGCTGAATCGTGTGACAGACAGACAAACAGAAAGATAGAGTAAAATTTCTGCGTTCAAGTATCCCAAGGAAGACTATCGCCTTTAACATAAGGGACGAAAAAGAAAACAATTCAGTGAGATCTAACTTCAGCAACGTAGAATGATGATGCGTTCCTTCGTCAACAGCAGGTTCTGAGAAGACATGATAACGAACCGAAGAAATACAGGTGACTCATACTATCCAGATCATGGAATGGATGCGAGGAAAGTGTTCAGGTTTTTATTGAATATGCCTATTGATTAGGAGGTTTTGATTTTTGAAGGTATGGTATTCCCAAGACGGATTCCAGTGAAATGGCCTGTTTGTTTGCCGTAGTTAGTAGGAACTACACGTAAGATAAAGCTCCGATTGTATGCAAACCTTCTCAAACTTGCATCCTCTAGACTAGATGGGGGATTATAAACAAAGGAAGCTCTTTTTTATTTCTTTCAAAAATAGTATTCCTAGATTATATTTCCAAGTGTTGTCGACCATTAGGTTGTTGTTGAGAGTGCTAGGGGTGCTTTACCATCAGTGCAATAATGACTGCGGATAAGTATTCTAATGAAGTGGTTTTGCCTAGTTTGCAGGGAAACGAAATGAATGCCGGGTGTATTGCCCCAAGATGTGATACAGTACTTTGCTTTACTGTAATTAATAATGTAATATTTTGCTGTCATGAAATCTAGGTTTCCCTTTTTTCTAATAACTAAATAAGTTCTTACTTTCTTTAGGTTAAGTACAATCTTTGCCTTTACTAATCTGTGATCGCTACATTTTATCTTTCCTGCTACTCCTGGGTCTTGAATTATGCCTGGCATGCGCGCACAATGTATTGTCAATTCAGTTTTTTGTTTCCCCGCTAGAGCGTTTCCATGTTGTTTTGTAGGGTTTAACGTCCCAAAACCCAGCTCTGATTATGAGAGACGCCGTAGTGGAGGTCTCCGGAAATTTAGACCACCTGGGGTTCTTTAACGTGCACTGACATCGCACAGCACACGGGCCTCAACATTTCGCCTCCATCGAAATGCAGCCGCCGCGGCCGGGATTCGATCCCGCGACCCTCGGATCAGCAGCCGAGTACCGTAGCCACTAGACCACCGTGGCGGGGCGAGCGTTTCCATGCGTACTTCCTATACTTATGCTTCTTAAAGAACGTATTTATTATTCGGAGTCTGTTTGTTTCTTCAAGCTGTACTAACATTTTTGCACGAATATTCCTATGATTGACACCACGTTGCCAATCGCCTGTTCTCCACTTTATTTTGTTCGTGCTTTTCCGTTAAAATCCCCATGACTACTGTGTATAGTTTCTTCATTCTTTTCATCCCTATTTCGATATCCTCGAAAAACTGTTCCTTTCTTCGTCGCCGTAGATCGCTGTCGGCGCACATCCCTGGATTATCTTAAGCTTATATCGCTTATTTAGTGTTATGATGGTGCATGCTACCCTTTCATTAATGTTGTAGAATTCGGCTACGTTGCCCGCCATATCTTTGTGAATTAGGAACCCGACACCACATTCTCTCTTTGCAGGCAACCTTCTATAGAAGCAGACATGTCCGTTCTTTAATACTCTGTGAGCTTCTCCTGCTGTCCTAACTTCGCTAAGGCCAATTATGTCCCAAATGACGCCTGGCTCCTCGAGTAGCTCCGCTAGGCCAGCTTCACTCAAGAGGGATCTTGCGTTGAACGTTCCAAAATTTATTTTCCAGTGGCGGCCTGTCCGGATCTAGCTATTAATAGCACCCGCCGCCACTTGTCAGAGCTGACCGCTGCCATGGTCTGATGTTGTGCAGCCGCCGGACACTCAGGGTCAGGTTTCAAATGTGGACGTCGTGTGGGAGGTGGTGGTCAAGTATGGTGCCTGGATGGCCAATTCCTGTTGTGGCGTAGGAGTAAGTCGTAGACAGCAGCAGGACAGAGAGCCTTTCAGGTGTCCGACCATCGCGGTCCCATCTCCCCACGTGACTCTCAAACAGCAAATAAAGAATAGAGGAGGAGCTAGTTCAGAAAGAAAAAAAATCGAAAGGGAGGACGGGGGAGTCGAACCTCCAAACTTTAGTACTCTTGGTCTCAGCTTAGCCGAAACCGTTAAATGGTTCGGGATAAGCCGACACCCACCCTTAAGGGCTGGACACAGGGTCCGATTTTCCATGCGATCCGACGTCCGATGCCGTGTGCTCCGACATGCGGCACAGGAGTCCAGACACACGGAGCGACGAACGATCAGCGAGGAGGCTCCACCCACATACGGTGCGTCGGAATGCGCGCTCGTAAAACATCACATCCCTCTGGATAAGTGGCAAATAAACAGTTTTGTACAGCCTTGTTTGGTCATATAACAACACCGAAAAACACTACCGATAAAACCATGCCTTCGCGAGTGACAAACAGCGACTACTCCGAAGGTTGGCCTAGCTGCCGACGCCGCGGCCATCGTCGTTCGCAATCAACTGCGACCTTCCCTGCCGATAAAACCATGCCTTCGCGAGTGACAAACAGCGACTACTCCGAAGGTTGGCCTAGCTGCCGACGCCGCGGCCATCGTCGTTCGCAATCAACTGCGACCTTCCCCCAATGCGCCCATTTTTGCCAGCACGTGTAACATTTGTACCCATACGTCGTGCGATAACGCATACGACTACTTTTCTCGAAAGATCGATGCGAAGCACAATGGTAAAAACGAAGCGAGTCCATTCGCTGAAACAACCCCTGCCACATGTTTGTTTCCCTCGCACCGAGGTAGCCGTGGTTGCATCCAATCTCTCGAATGCTTTGGAAACGGACGCTGCTTTGCAGATATGCTCACTTTATGCATAACATTCATCATCATCAGCCTGTTTAGGTCCACTGCAGGACGAAGGCCTCTCCCAACGATTTCCAATCCACCCTATCCTGAGCGAGTTGGTTCCACTTTATGCCTGCAAACTTTTTCATTTCATCGCTCCATCTAATCTTTTGCCTGCCTCTGTTACGTTTTCCCTCTCTTGGTATCCATTCCGTTGCTCTTACTGTCCATCTGTTATCTTTCCTCCTCATGACATGTCCTGCCCAGGTCCACTTCTTTCTTTTAATTGATATAATAATATCGGCTATTTCTGTCTGTTCTCTGATCCATTCCGCTCGTTTTTTATCTCTTAGCGTTACCCCCAAAATTTTTCTTTCCATTGCACGTTGCGTGCTCCTTAGTTTTATCTCTAGTTTTTTCGTTATCCTCCACGTTTCGGCGCCGTACGTTAGTACTGGGAGAATGCAGTGATTGAATACTTTTCGTTTTAGTGAGAGCGGTAAGTTTCCAGTCATGATTTCATAATGCCTTCCGAATGCGCTCCAGCCCAACCTTATTCTACGGAGAATTTCTTTTTCATGGTTAGGAGTTCCTGTTATTAACTGTCCCAGGTATACGTATTCGTTTACACATTGTAAGGGTTCATTGTTGAGTTTAAATTTCTGTTCCTTAGCTAGGCTATTGAGCATAACTTTGGTCTTTTGCCTATTCATTCTTAATCCAATTTTAATACTTTCCCTGTTTAGGTCATCAATCATGTTTTGTAGTTCGTCTCCATCATTGCTAAATAGCACAATGTCGTCTGCGAATCTTAAATTGCTGAGATATTCTCCGTCTATTCGAATTCCCTTGTCTTCCCAGTCTAGACGTTTAAAGATTTCCTCTAAACATGCAGAGAATAGCATCGGGGATATCGTATCTCCCTGTCTCACGCCTCTCCCGATCGGGATTTCTCTGCTTTTCTCATGTAGGAGTAGTGTGGCTGTGCAATCTTTGTATATGTTGTTGATGGTTTTCACGTATATGTCAGGTACCCCTTGTCTACGTAGAGCTTCTAGAACTGCTTGTATTTCTATCGAGTCAAATGCTTTCTCGTAGTCGATAAACGCCATATAAAGAGGTTTGTTATATTCCGCGCACTTCTCAATTACTAGGTTGATAGCGTGGCTGTGGTCCATTGTCGAGTAACCTTTCCTAAATCGGGATTACTCAACAAGAATTCATATCGTGTCAGAAAAAAATCATGAGCAATATTTTCGACGCCACTCCTTCGACACTGGCACATGCCTCGGTAGCCTCGGCGGGTCAAGACGAGCTATCAGCGCGTAAGCTCCGCCTCCGATCTCACCACGGGCGTTTGCATACACGCTCGTAAGACATCGCATTCTCCTCATTAAGTACAAAATAAACAGTTTTGTACAGCCTTGTTTGGTCACATAACAGTACCGAAAAACACTGCCGATAAAACTGTGGCTTCGCGAGCGACACTGTCAGTGACGACTACGTGCATGGAAAGACCTAACCGCCGACCCTTAGAGCATTAGTCTTTCGGAATCAACCGCGAACTCGTCATAAAGTACTCATTTTTACCAACACGATTAGCATTTGCATTCATATGTCGCGCGTTAACGCATGCGATTAGCTTTTTCGAAACCTAGACGTCAATGAGGCGCTATTAGGATGGCTAAAATGGGGAGGTGTCAATAGTAAAGCCCTCTATTTTTTAAAAGTAGGGCCATTCATTGTCCTCTTCGCCACCGCGCTCTCCCCGGCATTTGCTGAATTATTTTCTGGCTTTCTGTGTGATTGAGCCCTTTCAGAAAGAAACAAACTCGCGTGATGCAGAAGAAATTCTCTCCACTGATTTAGTTCATTCTTCACAGTGCTGAACACAGCCAATTTCTGGCATGTTGCTGCTTACAGCCTGCAAAAGACAATCAACTACCTTTGAATGTAGGCGCACGGTACTGAAGGCACATTGCCAGCCTCCTTTCAATTTCCTGTATCAGATGGTACATTGACTCTGATGGGTACAAAAGTACCACAAGATCCCAATCTTCTCCGGTAGCACTGGTCCTAGGAATTATTGCAAGCCTTCTTGCAAGGAGCACAGCTTACATCACGTGGTATTCTGACCTAGAGACCTCCCACAATATGCACGAACTATCGCATGATGAATGTGTAAACCAAACAAGGAAACAAAATATTCCGATAAAATGTGTCTCTCTGAAGGGAATAAACTATGTTGAGAGAAAACATCCCAAAGCGTTTAATGGCTGCACTTGCCCATGCTTGCAAAACATGTACACAAAAACCTTTGCAGTGCTTAAATAGGTTGAAGGCACTTGTGCTTCGTCGAAATGCTTTTCGCGGAAAGTGGAATTCTCTTATAGAGCTCTGTCGGCCCTTAGGATGGCCCGCTCCCACATGGCGAATCTCTCTGCATGCCTGCACACGGAAAAGTGACACTTTTTCCGCGCACGTCCTCTAGCCAGAGTTGCACCGCGGCGCTAAGCAAAATCGCTCAGTTTTCCTTTTTTTTTGTAGATGGCCTTTCTCGCTGGGCATACGAACACAAGGTATTTGCGAACCCACGTGGAACGCTCACACAACTGCTATAGCTGCTGTCGTACCAACCACATGCATCTGCTACCGTCTCCCCCGCTTTGGCATGAGGCGCCCCCGATCATCGATTTGATTGATTGATTTGTGGGGTTTAACGTCCCAAAACCAGCTCTGATTATGAGAGACGCCGTAGTGGAGGTCTCCGGAAATTTCGACCACCTGGGGTTCTTTAACGTGCACTGACATCGCACAGCACACGGGCCTCAACATTTCGCCTCCAACGAAATGCAGCCGCCGCGGCCGGGATTCGATCCCGCGACCCTCGGATCAGCAGCCGAGTACCGTAGCCACTAGACCACCGTGGCGGGGCGCCCCCGATCATCGCGCTAATTTTTAACCTGGCGGGGAGATCGTGCAGGGTGTCCTCGCCGGGTGAGGGAAACTGCGCTAGCAGTTCACACCTCCAATTCTAGCCACTCTAACTATAATGCCTAGAATATACTGGCTAATGTGCTGAGCGGTGTGGGCTCCCAATGGAAGGAGGTGGCAGGGTGGGTGATGCCTTCCAACTATGGCCGGCAGGCGGCGCCGCTGAAGTAAAGGTGCTACCGAAAGGGCAAAAACGAAATAAAGAGGGAGACATTTTATGATGATTCAAGAGGAAGCGCTTTGCTGTTTGAAGCGAGATCGGGCTGCCTTAGAACGCGTAGTTGTAAAGTGAAATTCAGTAAGGAAGAAGAAAAATGCACATGCTGTGAGGAAGGTAGGGAAACGACGAAGCAAGCTCTGATTGAAAGCGGAAATATCCACCAAGGTGTACGTTTGGGCACTACCCTGCATGAAGCCTTGGGTTTTAGGGAGAACAATGGAAAGCTGAACATACCCGTGATTGAAATAAATAAGAGACGGTTAGAATACTGGTGGCAGAAAACTAGAGAGAACGCAAAATAATAATTATAGGAAAATAAGGACTTTCTGCCACAAGGGGCCGAGAACTGGGCTATGAATTTACGTTTTTGGCTATAGTATGATTGATTTAATTGAGGTAGATTTAAAAGGCATGAGGACAACTTAAAGAGAAAGGGAAAAAACAAAAGTTCACAAAAATTTTTTACGAGCCTGATGGCGCACATGTCACCGCCCCGTTACAAAGGGGACGCTCATAGCATCCATCCATCCATCCATGCGGCCGCGTGGTTTCGTGCGCCTGCAGCTCCGTCGATGCTCCGCGTCTCGCATTTTCTGAAGGTATATCGCCTACGTATGCACTGCAAAATGAGAGAGAGAGAGAGAGAGAAATAACTAAAGCGTCACAAAACATAAGCGAAGTTGCTAATGACAAAGTGCCCTTTCATTGCGAGGTTTAAGTAGTGGACAAGAGAAAATCACCCCAAAATTGTTCCACAGGCTTCCACAGCTTTTGTATGAGCAGCTTGCGAGCAGCCTAACAGGTGCCAGCATGCCAGAAGGATGAGACACGTGGGAGTGGGGTGGCGTGCTGCAGTTGTACTTGAAACATCTACTGACGGCATAAATGTGCCAGTTCAAACGTCTCGCAAGACCAAACTTTATTTCCTAGCTGTTTGCTGACACTGAGGTCACTTCTTTTACCTCACATTTAAAGCTGTCAAGTTTCAAAAGACCTTAGTTAGCTGCCTGGAGGGGCAATTAAAAGCTAATTAAAAGTGCAACTCACATTTTCAAGGCACAGGTGAGTACCCCGGCATTATTCGCTCTGGTAACCAAAACGTGTATATAGAGGCGGGCTTGTCGGTTACACACGATAGAGGAACCCTTCGCATGTTTATTACCTTTAGTCGACAGGCGCGAACATGAAATGCGCACAGGCACATCTGCTGTGTGGATTTTATGTGCACCCTTCTGTTCCAACCCCCCCCCCCCCCCCCAAAAAAAAAAGGTCTCACGGAACTGTTCCGAGTTATCAAATAATGCACGTGTAAATTATGCTTCAACATATGAGCTATCCGATACCAATCTTTTACATTATAAAATTATGTTGCAGTGCTACTATCCTGGGCTTTTTTTTTGAAGTTGATGTTATTTGAAGATGCGAATCGCTGATGGTGATTGCTATATTTTTGTTGCCATTCTGTTAAAACTGGAATTCTAGCTTGTTGACGCCCTCATAAGGTCAAGTTTGGATAAAATTAGCAGCGTCTTGCAAATTAAATGTACCAGCCGGGAAACCTCTTCGGGGGAGCACGTAGGGTGAGAGTACTTTCACTTGTCAAGCTGGGTCTGTCCTGAGATACTCTTTAACCTTTTTGTTTCACTTCAGCGGTTAACCACAAAATCACGAGGACTAGCAGATGGCTTGTGGTATATGTCATTTTCTAGTACCGCGTATGTAAGCATTTTCGGTGGGCAGTGGTTTAACGCTAAGTTTTCTTCTTTCTGTTAAAGTGTGTCAAACAAGAGTCCGCTGTGGTGGTGTAGTGGTTATTCGATCCCGCTTGCAGCGGTCGCATTTTCGAGACAGGCGAGAATGCCAGAGGCCCGTGTGCTGTGCTTTGTTAGTGCACGTTAACGAAACAGAGGTATTCAAAATTTCCTGAGCCCTCTAATAATTACGGCGTTACTCTTCCATCTATATCGCTATCATTCCCTTTCCCGTAGAGTTTCTCACAACTGCACCGTATCCCCACGGACGCTCAGCCATGATCCCGACATGAGGCGCAGAAAATGGTGTCCTTTCCTTAACCGACGATAACCAGAGAAGACCGTCTTAAAGGTCACGAGGAACGCTGAATTCGGAGCAGAAAGCGCACTGCTACGGAGCAGAAACCGCCGACGCCGCGGAACCCGGACGCGCCATGGGCCTTAGAGGCTAGCAACGCCGCTATGCGGTGGCTGGGGAAGGCATCAGTGCGGTGGCCCCGCGAACGCGCGCCCTTAAGGGCCTATACTCGCTCAGGCCGCACGCCGCTCCGCACGCCGCTCCGCACGCCGTTTTAGGGGCGAGGCACCTTAGGCTCTAGCCTTGTCCGTCCGCGTTGTCCGTCCGTCACGGCACAGCACAGCAGGTGGGCCGATCCTGGAGGCTGTGCACCCAAACGGTGTATATGTAGGATTGTCGGGTCAGAAACGATTCTCACGAGTTTCTGCTAATGCGCCCGGGCTGTCGGCGTCTAACGGCGTCGTCGTGGTGACGGTAAAGCAAGCTCATCAGCAGCTACTGACGTTTCCTGTGGGAAGCACCGCAGCACCTTAGGAGCTAGCTTTGTCGCCGACTCTCGCTGTCACGGTATATACAAAACCTCTGCTATAGTCGAAATATGTCTGCGTATGTGAATCCAGAACTCAAGACAATATACGAATTATAGCAAGAGGAATAAAATGGAACAACATTGAAGAGGAACCAAACAAATACATTCGTATACATACATACACACTTTATGTCACTCATTTCACATTCGCAGTGGCAACGCCCGGGTGCCGTACGGTCACATACCGGTACGATACCCAATGCTTCGCCACTCGTCATGATTCACGTTAGTGAAGATGCGGTGATTTTTTGCCCCTCCGCACGCGTGCGGAGGGGCAAAAATGGCTGTAGACGGATTCGGTCGCGAAATGTCGTTCTCGGTGGGGCCGCACGACCGGTCACCGGCTGGACTGGATGCGCGCGCTGATTGGGCGACACAAAGTTTGTAGGGGAGACAACAGTTCGGCGGAGCAAAGGTGTTCGAAGTTGGCAACGTTCACCGAGAGCAGACGACACTTATTTTTGTTGATGTGAGTTCAGTTTGCCGCGTTGTGGTAAAAGCGAAACATTTGTGCTGCAAGATTAGGTTGTGCGGCGGTCAACGGCGGTTGAAATCTTGCGAAGGACCTGCGCCACTTTTTTAAAGATATATTTCATATGTAGCTGCGGCACCACGTAGAACCAACCGGCCCACATGTACTCGGTTGTGTCAGGTTCGATATCGTAGCGTTCAAAGTTGTGCTCGCATCGCAGCGTGCGTGAACGCGGCGTCTCCACACGCGTACCGCTTTGGGAACACTGCTTCGTCGCGCATGAATCAGCTGCGGAGCGTGTCGCGACGTCAGCGTTGCACACGATTACATCGACGCGAAATTTAACCAGGTCAAATACCTAAATTTATCATTGAGCACGTGTGCCAAACCTGAGCTACCACTTATTTGTTTATTTGCACTTTGCTGTTCGTGTCACAGGGTAGGCAGAGCCCGCATACACTGAACACATGGGGTATCATGTGTGTGTGTGTTTACCCTGGAGAGCAAACAGAGCTATTTTTATATATTTCGAAACGCAGTCAGAAATTTTGTGCCCTTTCCTTGTAATCAGCGGCGGCGCCACGACACCCTTTGCCCCCACCCCTCCCTGTGCAAGCCTGTGGTGGACGCATGCGACTTTCATTTTTCGTCTTATGTGAGAGCCACACAGACGAGCTGCCCCTCAAGAAACCGCAGCTTAGTCGAAATTTGACAATATTTGTTTGTAAGCTTTCAAATTCAATGAAAGATCTACTCAACGGGTAACCCAACGTACAGCTGTGCCCAACCATGTCTGAACTTCTTTACATGAAAATAGGCATGAATAGTTAGTTAACTAATTGCCACAAATGCATGCACAGTAGTATATAACTGCTGTGATAGCTACCATGTGCTGAGCCTTTCAATGACTGTTTTCAAGAATACAGCGGCTACAAGAAAGCACGTGTTTGCTCACAAGACAACTTGTTTGGTGTGAGAACACATAATGCTTACATATTTTTTCCCAGCCTTGCTGTCGTTATTATGCCACACCATGACTGTATTTAGTAACACTTCATACAGCACTTCAGCACCCCTGCGTGCTCCCTTTTAATTATATTTAGTCTAGAATTCCTTGAATAGGATGAAGAATGTTGTTAAAAGTATGAAAAATAATGCACAATTTAGTGGAGTGCATTTAGTATAGCCTGGATGTTTACGTATCAGACACTTACCTAGTTAATGTGGAGCGACCTTTTCATAAAGTGTAAAATTTAAAGCCAAATATGAACATCTAGCCAGTATCTGTATTTCATATGAAACCAAACTCAGGTTATCATGTAATTAAGCTTGCAATGAGCACAGAGATCTCACCACGCGTGAAAAAGTTGCTGTGGTATTTCCATCTGCGGCTTTAAAGTGGTCCATGAAGGCATTAGAATAAAATGGAGGCAAGTTCATAAGGTACGACACAAGATGGGGCAGAACGTTTACCTTGTGCTGAATCTCACACCTGTTTGAAGCCGTAGCTGTGTACATGCACTGAATGCACATTTATTGCATTTCTGCATCTTGTATCAGGCCCTACTTACAGAGCACAGTGTTCACTCCATGACCATTACTTCATTAGAGACCCAAGTAGCTCACTCATTTTCACCGCCTGTAGCCACAACATCACTATCACTCACTCGTTTATTTGTTAGACGCAAAACATCATCATTGGCTCTCTTTTATTAGCCCAACAGCCAAAGCAGCCCAAGACATTTTATGCAATAACAAGCCAACTTATAGCTCCTTTATTGAGCAGTTGAGATTGATGTGTAGCATGTGCTATTTGATGTCTATTAGATTTACGTAATCATTGCCCAAGTACCCAATCAAATGAGGATACCTCTACAAGCACTGTAAAGTGCACATAGAAGTATGAGCAAAACGTAGAGTTGATTAACAAGAAAACATGGACAGTGCAAATTTTGAGTGCATTCACTAGCACAGCACAGATTCACACACCACACACAGTCTTTCATTTCTTCCCACATTGCTTCACATTACATACAGATGACTGCAAAGCTATGTGTTAGGTAATGTAGCCTCACAAATCACAGCTTTGGTTTTTCATTGCATTGAAGTTATAGTAATGTTAAAGCTAGGACAAGCACAGATAGCACAAGACAAAACAACACGATTTCTTAAACAGCACGAAAAGAACAAGAGGCACCGACGAGTGCTGACTTTAAAGTAGAAATCCTTTATGCACTGAGCTCATTTCACAAAAACAAAAAAGAGGAAACACGTTCCTCTAAATGAAGCATTGATAAAACTGTAACTTGCATGAGTGCCAGATATTCATAAGGGGGTAGATGCTCAGTGCTGCCGGTGTACAAACTTCAGTTTACAATGAAAAACACAAAGATGATCAAGAAGGATACATGTACTGGGACAGCTTGCCCCTGCAGCTTCGTGCAATATGCATGTTGATAAATCTACGAACCCTCGGTGGAAACATATGGTACTCATTTTCTGAGGCTCTTATGAGAAACTCCAAAGCGAATAATGTCAAAAACACATGTAATTTAACTTCATATATGAAGAAAATGCTACTGCAACATGAACAGTTGCTTCTGAGGGCACTTGCAGGTTTAAATGAAGGGTGGGTACGTTTCTCAATGCTTGTTAAATTGTACATTTGTGTTTATGTGTCATGGTGACTTGGCTCTCCATGCTGCGCAATTAAAAGAGCATTTCATTATTCAAGCCAATACTAGGCATTAAGGCTGTGGGGCCGTACAATTTCCTTACTTTAAATATTACGATGTAAATAAAGCACAATCATTCTAACTTGATAAGGTAATCTAGTAGAATATATATAAACAAGCTTTGCTTTCCATTAAGCAATATTTTGATTTCAGACCTGCCCATTTATTAAATACTTAAGGCATATTAAGCTAACCCAACACTACATCTTGAAACAATGCAAGTAAAGTACAGTAGCTGAACTACCAATACAAACCAACACACATTTTTTGGTAGTGTTCACGAGATTGACATTTTTATTGAATATGTATGTGCAAACACAAGGGTTGGATGATAGAGCTTTTTTTAATCAGAATAATAATATTGTCCTTGCATACGACCACAAAGCTTGTGGCTGGGGGAGTGGGGGCCTATGTACCTAATGTGACGAGAAAAGTGCTGCAATCTTGCGGGCAGCACAGCCTACAAGACTGGCCCACATCACGACGAAGCACCAGTTATCACAAGGGAAAACCAAGAACCTATCAAATGCACCGCGCACTTCAGAGTGACATTTCAGCTTGAGAGGTGCGTGCACTCAAGCATGACCCAACGGTTACAGAATGGGCTGCCGTCCCAGAAAACACGTAATTTCTCCATTGTTCATGCATATTGTTTTATAGCGCTCTAGGCATATATCACCCATTGCATTGGAAGTATCTAACAGAAAACGGGTGACTATTGTTCAGAATATCCTAATGGCAGGCAACGTGCATCCTTTATTTTTCAGAGTAGCAGAAAATTAGACATGTTCTTGAGATCCACGCCTGCGTACAGCGCAAGAGGCACAGGAGTCCTGTGTTTGTTTTGTGGCGAGCTCATGTGCCGTGGTGCCACAGGTTTTATGACGAGATGCTGTGCTGTCGCCTATTATGAGCCTCTTTGTGCACTGACATTAGCTGAATGCTCGTGAACAAGTCTGACAACGAACTATAGTGATGTATCTCTTTCTATGTTCTGGCAGTATGCTGAAGAAAGCTGGTTTAATGAGCAGGCTCCCAGTATTTGAAAAGCATAGACACTGAGTGTGCACTTGGGCGATCTAAAATGCTGCATGGCTGATGGCATTTTCAGGACAGCTATATGTAACAACAGCAGCAACATACTAAACCAGTGCATTTTTCAGGCACAAGTTGTTTTTTGACATTATCCGATAATGACTGTTGCCTAAATTAGTGACACACTACTTGTGCCTAAAAAGAGGCCAATCAGATTATACACGTAAAAGGTGTCAATTTGTTCACAATAGAGTAAAGGCTCCTGGAAGTCGGAATCTGCATGGTGCACAGCGCGGAAAAAACAAGGGAAGAGAAGGACACAACACAGGCGCTGACTTCAACTAAGCTTTATTGGCGTAATCACCAGAAATATATGGGTGAGAAACTGACTGACATGAGCACAAGAACCTAGATCACATCAGGCACCCCACTGCATCACACCGTGCCATGGTGGTCTAGTGGCTGTGGCACTCGGTTGCATATCTGAAGGTCACGGATTGAATCCTGGCCGCAGTGGCTGCATTTCAATGAGTGAAAAATAGTGAGGCCTGCGTAATGTATAATGTCATTGCATACCGAAGAACGCCAGGTGGTTGAAATTTTCAGAGCCCTCCAATACAGCGTTTCTCATCAACATAGTGTGGTTTTGGGATGTACAACCCCAAATCAACCAATCATCGCCTCACAGCACAACCAACTGTACTCCTGACCTTCCCTGCAAGTGAAAAGCCAGTGTGTGCGCGGTAGCTCTTCTTTCTACCGCTAGGGGCCTTTTTGCCGCGGATTTCGGCATTTCGGCCCCATCAGTTACCACAACCACGCCGCTTCTCTGGGGTCATCTGCTTCCACTGTGCCATGATGCTTGCATGGTCAGGCACTCTGTACTCCGAAGAAAATATTAACAAAAGCGCCTCAACTGAGCTAAATCAGCATTAACGGTACACTGTAGTTGTCTGTAACTTATGTTTGTGAGAAAGAGGTTGCGGTAGTTTCTAGAAGAGGCGAGAATTTTTAACATTTGCATGCACAACGGTGTAAATGTGCACGTTGCAATATTGTATGGAAGTGTTGTGTCACTAATCAGCCAAACTTGCACATTTTCTTTTGCTCAATAACACTGTCCGAGTGTGTTCACTCCCAATTTGAAAACATTTTCGCTTGGGCGAGTGGCAACACAGAAAAAGAAAAGGAAATGCCAAGGGTCCTAGTGGCGTATGAGGGCAGTTGATTCTTTGGTAAATAAACTCCTGAAGGTTGCCTGAAGTGCCCCATGAACATTCTCGATGTTACAAGACATTGCAAGAGCTCGAAAATATGCACAAATTTCTAAATACTATGAAGAAGCAAAGCATTTGCACAGCGTTTACTATTCTGCACCCATGCTTCTGACAATGCTAAGGTGGGGTAACTAGAGTGCCTTCTTAGCGGTGAAGTTTGGAACGGCAGAAGGCGCAAGCAGCTCCATAGAACACCACTAGCTCGGCAGGTCAGGAGCACAATAGGTCGTGCATCGCAGCCAGATACTCGGTTTCATTTTTGGTAGGGGCGATCAATGGAATGCTGATACAGAGGTCCCATAGCTGCTGTATCTTATCCATTTCTATATTTTCTCGGGTGAGCTGCTGACGATGTTTTGATACAAGGGTGCAGTGTTTTAAATCCAGCTGACAGCCACAATACCTGCGGTGACATCAAGGTCATTTTTCTGCCCCAATTCTCTGTGGTTGTGTGGATGGTCATGCCAGATGACGGAGCACTTGCGAAATTTACCATAGGAATCATCTCGCAGGATGCACTGAGGGTCGCACATATAATCAGCCTAAGCTGTGGCAAAAACTATATTGGGAAAATGGGCAGATGCTTAAATGGACGCTTCAAGGAGCATTTTTATAATGCTAACACAACTGTTCAGGATAATCTGGGCACCTACTGCAGGGACTGTGGCTGTCAGCCGGATTTCAAAAAGAGCACCATTGTATCAAAACATCGTGAGCAACTCACTCAAGAAATTACAGAAGCAGATAAGGTACAGCAGCAAGGTGACCTCTGTATCAGTATGTCATCAGCTGCCCTCTCTGAAAATGAAAGCGAGCACCTGGCTATGATGCGATGGGGCGCATGATGTGAACTATAGGTTCTTCTGTTCATGTTAGTTGATTTCTCATGCATATATTTCGGGCAGTTTCGTCAATAAATCTCAGTTGAAGTCAGTACCCGTGTTGTGTTCTTCTCTTGTCTCTGTCCTCGCTTTTCTGAGCTGTGCACCGTGCCGATTTCGTATCACCAACTCGCCCACGCTACCACTTTATCAAGTTACACTCCTGGAATAAATGATTGTCACAAATAGTTAATGAAAGCAGATCTAAGTGTAGTCCCTAACTTTCACACTAAGGATTGTTAAAAAGCAAGGCTGCCAGTTTTAACAACACGACTGTGGCTGTTACCAGCGAAGGCGCCCTGCCACCTAGGTTTCCTATGCATTATTCTGCGGTTTGTTGGCAGAATATTATCTACTGAACATAACCCATTTTATTGAGCATTCTGTCATATATATTCATGCATATGGCTGTCTATCATCAAATGGAAATTTGCTATGAATTCAAATGAAGTACCAATTATTCATCTATATGAATATCTGCCTCATCTTTAAAAGAACTTGTTGTTGGGCTAGTTGGTAGAACATATCCAAAACTTATTTTGAGCGCAACCACACGACACATCCACCCACACACAACACCCACACAACTACGTACAGCACTGTACGTGGTTGATGTGTGGGTGTGTGTGTGGGTGGATGTGTCGTGTGGTTGCGCTCAAAATAAGTTTTGGATATGCCTCACCTTTGCACATCATCTCGAATCCTAAAATTTCTGGAATTACCTGTACACCTCATACTTTGTCCACATACGTATTTGTGATGTGGCCCCATTGGCCGCATCACAAGTACGAAGGCTACCTGAAGTTAGCGATCATGACCCGATAATGTCGGGCATCAACAGCGTTGTATAACATCAGTATCTTTAAAAGTGCAGAAATGACTTTAAACAAACGATACGTGGATGAAACGTCAAATTCTATTCTGACAGCGTTTCTCGATCTAGCCCAGACGGGCGATACACAAATGGAACTGGCAGCGTACTGCATTCCTCACTTGAGGGCACACACACATCGCAAATTATGAGCACTTCTACGTCTATCACCACTGCAGCAGATCACAGGTACATATCGCGATTTGTATCAAGTAGAGACACTTCGTCAAGGGACGCGACCGAGCACTCGCACGCTACGTAGTTACCACAACCCATCGCAAGCGGAACGACAGCTCACACGCGCACGTCGAGCACTGCGATAACGAGGCAATAAAGCTTATCGCTAGTGAATGTATCGTCACTTCAAAACCTTTCGGGGACTGATAGTTCGCTCAAAGCACAAATACAGAGGCACACATTTCACAGCGCGGAACCCCATACGGGGAGCACATACACGTCGCTTGGGCTGAATGCAGCGATCGAACACTTCGTTTTCGCCCACAGTGAACATGTGCCACGCTAAAGTGTACTAGTCACGCCGACATTTCACGTGCACGCGATGAGCTTCTCGTTTCCAAAGAAAAGCGGGTGACGGCGCACAACACACAAAATCGCCGGTATCCGACGGTCGCGTAAACACAGCACGGTGGTTTCTTCCTCGGCGATCGCACATATTGATGAGGGCAGGAAGGCTGCGTGGGCTTGCTTGCTTTCGATGACTACCTCTGCTGGTGCTAGATAACTCCACTTCATACCACAATAAGGAACAAAATAAACTTATTTTCGGCGTAGCTGGAGCATAGGCCTCGCGCCCCGCTTCGCCTCGATTCAGGCAGGCGCCATGATGGCTGCTGGAGCCGTTCCATCGTCATACGGTGCCAGCCAACCAGCGACCGAGAGAACGATCGGTGTCGCACCGTCCGTGCGCTGCCAAAAAGTTTGTCTCCGTCTGTTCGGTCGGCCGGTAGGCGAGACGGAGAGCCGAAGCGGCGTGCGGAGCGGCGTGCGGCCTGAGCGAGTATAGGCCCTAACACACTAGCCGGAATATTCTAGGCACAATAGCGAAACTAAAGCCCCTTCCGAAACCATGCGGCCGCACCGCTGCAAGGAGCGCACGGTGCGTAAGCGGCGTATGGTTAGGGCCAGTTTTGACTGGTGTCGTGACCGTCACCGCTGCCACCGCTTGTCGTGGTTCATCGCTGCCACCATTTGTCGTGGACTCGTGTCGCCTTCAGGCCAGGAGTCCACGGGGCAGGAGAGAAGAGTACGAGGAGTTGCTTTTGAGAAGACAATATTTACATTTATTTACATGTTGGTAGCTGATGGCCGAATCTCTGCCGAATCTCAATCAATCCCCGATCCCGGGGTTCTCCCGTGGATTAAATAATCAGCGTCGTCCGGTGACGCCTTCTAGGGGGGGCCCAGTTGATGCTTCTCCTCTAATCCGAGGTTGAGGGCCTGAAGGGGGAGAAGGTTGTGGACCGCCCCTTTAACTTCGAAGGTGATTGATTTGATTGATTTATGGGGCTTAACGTCCCAAAACCAGTTCTGATTATGAGAGACGCCGTAGTGGAGGGCTCCGGAAATTTCGACCACCTGGGGTTCTTTAACGTGCACTGACATCGCACAGCACACGGGCCTCAACATTTCGCCTCCATCGAAATGCAGCCGCCGCGGCCGGGATTCGACCCCGCGACCTTCGGATCTGCAGCCGAGTGCCATAACCACTAGACCACCGTGGCGGGGCAACTTCGAAGGTGGCCGATGTGATCCGTATGCAGCCGGACCATATGACAGCACATCTGGACGCCTTCTCATGGTCATTCGCCACCTCCTGCTGCGGTAACGGGGAAGTCATCACCGGAGCCCGGCTCGTTACCGGCTTTCGAGACGTCCGTCGTCTCGTCTCCGGTTTTCTGTAGCGGCAAAGGAGCTTCTGGTGGCGCCGCTCCGTCTCCGATGTCTCGGACGTAACACTGGAGAGCAAGAGCTCGCTGTGGCCTATCGGTGGTCGCGGGAACCGTCTTCGTCGGCAATAGTCCCCTCCTGCTTCTCCGCCGTTGCCTCGGCGTGAGCGCGACATAGCCGTCCGATACTCTGGAGCCACACATTTGGCATTTAGCTTTCCCCGCGGAAGTGAAAACGCCTTCTTTCCGTTGTTGTAGGTGTTTTGTAGCATCCCAAGACATCCAGCGCTATCGCCCCAACAGATTCAAGCGTGATCGCGCGGCGCACGCGGGGTGGACAAACTAAGGTCCCTAGATAAAAAAGTTTCAAGGTAGCGACACTCATTGTTCTCTGCGCCGTCCTCCTCACTCTCGCGCGTACTCCTTCTTTTTAGCTGTCATCCGCGGCTGTGAATGGTGCATTGTTTGCACGTGACGTTGTTAGCGGTTGGTGGTGATATTTTTCTGCAAAATGGTTCAAAACTAGTGCGCTTGTGCCTATCGTCCCGGTTGGATTGTGGCCGTGACGAAAGATTAAATAGCTGCCAAGACATACGCTGTAGAAGAGAAGCGTTCCAGTTGGCGCAATGTCGGCCAAGCTTGCTTCTCGGTGCATGTTGATCGCTGCTCGCTAGCTTTTTAAAGGAATGCTGACACCAATTTTCGAAGCTGGGTTTGCTCCACCATACAGCTCTGCTATATGCGTAGACAGCGCAGAGAAAATGTTAACCTCAGGAAATGCCGATAAGATATTTTAATTTTACGTCAAAATCAATTTTCACCTGGCGTGCCTACTGACATCGACACTAGTGTGACGTCAGGCTACAGCACAAATATGGCCAGTTGTGATGACGTCAGGTACAAAAACATGCAAAATGGCCGCTCTCGCCGTTCAGTCGCGAAGTCGAATTACCCTCTATCGTCGTGCGTACCCGCGTATAATCGAAAGGCAAGCTCGCTGTGGTGCTGGCATTTTGCCCCTGAAAGGCCGCGGTGATCTCGGAGTTCACCTTAGCTTATCGCGGGCTCCGGAGCCACCACGACACCCACCGTGCGCGCCGCGCCATACGTTGCATCTTGCAATGCGCCGAAGTATTTGCTGTCGTCGCGGAGTGGCTATACAAAATTTTGTACATCGTTGACACCGCACTTGCTTCGGGCGCTGTGCGCGAGAGACCACTGGGCGAAAACGTCACGATTTTTCGCGGGAGCGCCTGACGAGGGGCTCTTTACTATGCACATACTGTGTCGAGACGTGAGGCTACAGTAGGAACCGAAATCAGCTTTCAAAGGCATGCTGTAAATAAATTTTCACGGCGCGCTCACGCTTACCAGTACGTTTTCTGGGCTCTGGAGGGCTTCGCCTTTCATTTCATGCAAAAAAACACCAACTGAAAATTTTCGTGGCAGTACTCCTTTAACACTGCCGGGTTGCTGTGTTGTCGGATGCAGCCGCAAAATGGGATGGATATGCTCTTTTCAACATTCCTCGTGGTGTTTCAAATGGAGCAGGCCGTGAAGTATGGCTATGAAACATTTCACACGGCCGCGCAAAGCCGTCGACAGTTGATTTGTCGGCTTTTGTTGAAACGCTAGGCAACGCGCGTCTAAAGCGCGTTTATTGCGAGCCCGTTGTTACAAATATTTTTTAGTATGTACGTACGGTTGAATAGAGCTGCAGTGCTTAATGAACGCACTTCCAGGAACATCCTGGCATCACGAGTGCGAAAAAGATCGTATTTTTCCAGAAAAACTTTCATCGCAGTGCCCCTAGTCAAGCGTTCGTTCCCGTCAGGCCGGGTTTGTCCCTCGTCTGTGCACCAGCTGGCTACGACAACTCGTCACAACAAGCTGCTGCACAGGTACTTGTACCGCATCATATGCACGAGCAAAGCAGAACATTGAGAGAACTCGAGAAACTACGACGTACGATGCGAGACGCCATGGCTAGTGGTGTAAAATATTTCACATGCACAACCTTGTCGGTTCTGCAACACACATTACGCTTCCTCTTATGGTCAACTATGGTCTTATACTCAACTAAGTAACCGTTTATTGTATATCTCATTTCCATACATTAAGGTACAATTGCTTCAATTCTCCATATTAACTCAAAGGACACATTGCCTTATTTTGTGCAGGCTTTGAACCTTCTTAGGTGTGCTCCAGGCAAATAAGTGAGGAGGAAAAGGGAGGGTGTCGCTACCATGAAAACTTTTTATCTAGGGACCTTAGGACAAACAACATGGCGCTCGCACGACCTTGAAAAACCTAGCGATGCATCTTGCTTTGCGATCTCTTAGCGCGGCCGAAGCGGAATTTGCACGGCGTGCAGAAACGCTGCCATCGAGAGCGTCAACCCCAAGCACATTTACAAGCGAACGCTGGGCTCTCGCGCCGTGTGCGACTAAATTGCGGGAATGGCTTTTGCCAGTCAAGCGCTTTACTTACTTCATTGCTCTACTGAGCACTTTTATGACGTGGTATATCTGAACTTATTGCACAGAAACTCATAGCCACGTCGTAGCCGTGAACCTGTCCGATGACGTGTTGCTGGCTAATTCCACATGTGTTTACTCGTCGAGCACACGCATGTATTCACTGATAATGTATGGCATATTTTTACACACACGTAAAAAAAAAAACATGCGACTTGCTTCTCAACGTGTGGCCTCGGCTTGACGCCCCCAGATCCCTTTGCTACACTACACTCTGCATGCCTATGCTATTCTACGAGCTGCCTGAACACCAAGTGAGGACGTCTTTACGCTGAGCTGGGTGCGAAACATTCAGAAGCGTTCGCTCTGCCTCGCAGTACTTCGCGATGCATTTTCCAAAGTCTTCGTCCACAACCAAACATGGGTGTGCCGGAGAGAAACCCGCACTATATCCGAAGTGCTTCGCTGTTTCCCTAGCCTTGCGCCGCAAGTGCAAGCTTAGTACAGCGCTCTCTTCATCCGTACACGGCTGAGACATGTCCAGGCACCTGCCTATCCTTGGGGATGGGACACAGTGAGATATTTGACATTTATGACTTTCTGGCGGTGAAAGCACCACCCATAAGCCCCGGCTTAAACTTGTATCATTGGGAATCCAACACAAAGCGCGCATCAGAGGAATTCAGTTCACATGACAACAGCATCGATGTGTCAACACAGCAGAAGCTTTTAGTGCAGAGCGTATCGTCTGCAAGCGAACAAGCGTATGGTGTGAGCCGACCATCAAGTGCAAGTGAATCGCAATGTAAGACGTCTCTCTCTCGCTCCCACCTTTTTTTTCGTCTTTAGCCGCGTCATCAGAGAGCTATTAACAACTATTACAGTGCTCGAATGTTTTTGGCCACCACTTTTATGCAGTAAACATCACCTCCGAGATCCAGTGAAAGTAGCATTTCCCTTTGCAGCTCCCAGATGGGGCGACAGTTAGCTAACCTCCGCTGATTTAGGCGTTGGCTTGTCCAGATTTCGGAACGCAGTTTGGCCACTGGTATGACTGAAGAACTCTGGTTACAACCATCCCCTTTTCTCTTTCGGTTAACTCAGTCTTTATACCGGCAAAGTTAGCCTTGTGTTCTACCTCTGTTTGGCGGCTTAGGTTAATCATTTGTGCGACAATGTAAATCAGTTGCTATGACTAAAACAGACACAAATTCATAACAAAAGGGCGTCGAAGCGGAAAAAGAAAAAGACAGCGATCGCAACTATAGCATGCATCTTTTGGAATTGTTCGAAAAGCGAAGACAGTAGGGACACCTAGGAGAAAAGCTAAAAGACCGCAAACGCTTGAATATGGGAAGAACTAGCGGGTGCATCGTTGATGTGAGACCATGAAAGTGTTTTTGATGAGGAATCATGAAGAACTGTCGTCGTTCTGAACGTAAACACTCTTGCATTCGTCGACGAAACGTGCATTCACAAAACAACAAGCCACCCAAATGTCTTTCTCAAGGATGATCTCTAAAGCATGTTTAGATTTACGGAGATTTGCAATAAGGATCAGCGGTGTACCGTCTGTGAAATTGTGCTGCTGCCGTACCGCAACCGTAGTCTTTGTCGTGGAGTCTACAAGGCAGGAAAAATTGCGCGTTAGGCAGCGGAGGAGTCAGTAGAACTGCATTGCAAATTGCATTCGGCGATGCTTTCTGACCAGATGATGCCTGCAAATATCAACCGTTCCGCAGCGAAAATGCCCGCCGTCTACTGTCGACGCATGCCCCACGTGACTGCAAGCGTTGCTGCAAGTGCCATTGCGCCGGAAGCGCTGCTCAGCTCAGGCCTTCTAACACCTAACGAATTCATGCCTGGAAACGCGGTGGGAAATTGAAATCAATGTAGTGTAGCAGCATCCATGCGCTATATTTGGACCATTCATTAAGCATTGTTAACCCACGTGCTAAGTTGAAGTGCCTCTCTGATGTAGCTATAGGAAAACCAGCCCTTTGACACTATGAATCCTTGGAAATACGGCAGGAGCCTGCCTAGCTTTACGTTTGTAGGTGCCTCTTCAGCGAAATACGTAGAATGCCGTGGAACATGAAAAATTCACCGGAAGATACGTAATTGAAATATTTAATTACAGGTGGAAAATTGCATCATTGGTACCAAAATAAGAATAGCACCTTATTTTGATATTCCGTATCTACGTTTCATTAATTGCTTTACTAAGGCGCCATGGCAAGTTCTCTCGCAGTTTACTTTTCAAGAAGAGGTTATATTGAGTTAGAATAAAGTAATTCATGCACGAGTACAGATTCCGTTTGCCTCTTTGAAGCAGTGATTTACTAGCTACATTAATGGCTCGAGTGTTTCAAATGGGCATGTGCGCTACATTTTGGGGTCGCAATCAGTAATTTTGCACTCATTAAAACGTGCTGGTGCAGTAAATGTGTTCGTTTCAGACAACTTTTGCGAATAGTGTTGCTTGACGTACCTAATCGGCGGCAGCCGCGCAGTGTATTTATTTCCGTACCTGTTCTGCTAAGGATGCGACAGATTTTAAGGGCGACTGCGGTACTTTGTAGGTTTTTGTCATGATTTCGATTCAGAAACGAAAACTCACGAATAAATTCTTGCTATGCAGTGTGAAAAAGGACTGAATCCATGTCCCCTTTTGTAAACTCGATCACGTGCATGGTTGTCAGAAGAGTTCCCAGCGTCTAAAAATATTTTTTTATTGGCGCGGTGGGAGGCGTGCCTGCTCAGCCAAAACCTCGCCGATCAACTCTGGGCCGTCCAGCACGCCGGGGAAGCCGCCCGTGTCCAAGAGCTCGAGGCCGTCACCTAGGATGGGGTACTTGTGGCCCTACCCCGAACAAATCACCGGACCTACTTTTTAAATAGTGTTTTCTCAGTCTGTCTGTCTCTCTCTCTCCTGTAGCAAGCGTTGGCTGTGCATAAGTAGGCTGCTAAAGAGCAGCTTGGTGTGTACAACAGTAGATCGCCTGTTAGGAAAGAAAGAAAAAGATGTTAGAGGAAGCACTCCGTTATCTAGATGCAGTACGATGAATTCACGCTCCGTTGGCGTGGCTAGGTTTAGCGTATATAATGACGGAATTACCATATGTCCTTGTTCTTGCAGAATAGCAAGATGGGTGCTTTCTGATAAGGACAGACCAAGAGGGCTACCGACTATATTTTGTTTTCAGCGAGATTTTATTCGTGGTGGCCAAACGTTTCCACAGAAACGAATCGACTTTCGCTTTGAGAAAG
>JABSTT010002459.1:0-26848 GCA_013339685.2 Hyalomma asiaticum
CGCATGTGCAACAACTGGCCCAAGATGGCAAGGAACGAGAACGCGCCCTCGCCCGCGACAGACAGCGTTGGCGCAGGCAGCGCCTGCTAGCGAGTTTGTTGACTGAAAAAAAAACCGACTGCTCGCGCTGCAAAAGCGGTCACCGGCCACCCCCTATATATAGGCACTGGATCTGGAGCTGCAATGTAGTGCCGGTGGGAGATTTCTCTTGTCCGTTGTAGAAACATGGATTCGCAGCGTGCGCATTAACTAAAGGTAATCCGCTACTCGGCACGATCTACGACGTGGGAGCGCAGGAGCCTCATAATGACCAGGAGCATAAATGACAACGCGTGTGTAAATATACTCACACGTTGTCACTCATTTACATGCATGAGTAGGCAATGACACGGGTGATTCACGGTAACACTGAACGATCCCCAGTGCTTTCCCCACTCATCATGGTACACTCCGTGGAGATGCGTGATTTTTTTGTCTGTCTACTTCTGGCTGGCTCTCCGCCTGTGCCCCACAGCCCTGACTTTAACATGCAACAATACATAAGGCACAGTACGTGTCTGCGGCGGCTGCATTTCCATGGAGGCGAAATGTTGAGGCGTGTGCTGTGCGATGTCAGTGCACGTTAAAGAACCCCAGGTGGTTGACATTTCCGGGGCCCTCCACTACGGCATCTCGTAATCACAGCTGGTTTTGGGGCGTTAAACCCCCAAATCAATCATCAATTACAGTACGTGTCTGAACATTATTAGTACTTCCCGCTGTGGTTTCGTAAGAAAGCGAAACTTGTGTAAAATTGTTTTTTCGAACAGGTCATCAATCGAACGTGTTTAGGGTGCGTCCGAAGGTTTCGCTAAATAATTCTCACGGATCTATGACCAAGACTACCATGTGTGAGGATGTTGTAGGCGCAGAAAAAAAGAGAAAGCTTTCATGATCATCAGCTTGTCTACGCCCGCTTCAGGACCAAAGCCTCTCCCATAGATCTTCAATTATCCCTGTCCTGTTCTAATTGTGCCCAATTTATCCACCCAAACTTCCCTGATTTCCTCTGCCCACCTAGCTTGCTGCCGCTCCCTGCCACGCTGGCCTTTCTAGGAATCCACTCTGTTAGTCTTAATTACCAACGACTGTCTTATTTTCGCATTACATGGGCCGCCCACCTCAAGTTCTTAATTTCTATTAATATATCCCTAACACGCGTTTGTTCCCTAACCGACTCCGCTCTCTTCTTGTGCCCTTCATGCTTCTTTAAATATCTTAAATGGCACTAGCCCTAGAATGTCTGATCATATTTTTCGTGGTTGAGATAGACTTGTGGTTGACTGAAGAAGACATCAGGTTGATTTTTAAAGGAAAGATGGATACCCACATTCAAATCGGATGTGAACAGTGCATGATATATTTATTTATTTAATAGGTGTGCTCCTATCGAATGCGATGCGCGCCTTCCCCCTTTTCATTAACTGCAATTACCCTGATAGCGAAATCTATCCTTTCTGCTGTAAACTTCTGCTCTCACATCACATCTACATTATAAAACTCTAAATATCAGCGTCTTGTACGCTTTTTATTTTCCCAGATCTCTTTTTTTCGTAACTGCCCCGGGTTGAGATGAATCATACACGAGAACACAATGTGCTCAGAGCATTATGAAAGTAATGCTAGACTGCCTGATATAAGAACCCTGCTGCTTGTCTTTGAAATTGCAGAAACAGCCATGGGTGTCAAGCTGGATGAAGAAGGAGTGGAAAACAGCGAATTCCTGAGAGTGAATGACGAGTAAGTCGGTTATTCATGTCCTAACAAAAGATAGTCCAATAAAATTTGTTGCTGGGCTAGTTTATGCATAGTTAAAATATAAGACGGTGGCGCAAAATGGGACAAGGACGAAACAGGAAGAAGCGACGTATACAAGCGCACCATTTTGCGCCACCGTCTTATATCCTAACAAAAGTGCGAACAAAAAAAGGAAGTGTTGAAGTTACCACTTTTTTCCGTGCTGTGTGTGGAGGACAAACAATAACACAAGTAAATAATAGAATAAACGATTAATTAAAAGAATAGGCATGACACTGCCGTGGTTAGGATATTTCTAACCACGCTTTAGTTAGAGTACTGAAAGAATGGACAAGACATGATAGAAAACTGCTGTCAATACTGACACGTGCGGTTGTTTTCGTTTGTGTAAGAAGAACGCCGTTACCACTTTCTGTTACGCACAACGCAGGCCGAGTTATCTTGCATGCCACTTCTGGAACCGTGTCGACCATTCTTGAAATTTGCGCGCCTAACGTGCACATTTCTGTGACTTCTGGAATGCCAGCGATAATGCGAGAACACGTTATGAAGTGTGTATAAAAGCCGACGCATTATGCCGCTTGTCAGTCTTTTATGTCGACCGACTACTGTTGACACCGATATTGCTGTGCATATTCATTGGCTTTGCTTTGCTCGGCACAAGTTCACCCAATAAACAGTTCGTCAGACATCGTCTTGAGTGCTGCGTGCGTCACGACCACGTGACCATACATAACAATGGCGTCGCCGTAGCAGTGGCTCATTGGCATGTCTTCCACTGCCACAGGCGCCCAGCGCTGAACCTGTCCACAATCGCCACACAACAAGCCTGACGGACGGAGGGACGCGCTTCCTCGCCACGTTGCGCCAGTGGCATGCCGAGCGCGCACACTCCGCACGGCTCGGACGCGCTCGCTGCCGAATGGGACACTATGGCACCAACTAGGTCAGCGGCGGTCGTTACGTGAAACGTAATCGCTTTTAGATGCGAAGCGGCTTACGTCCACACCCGCACTGCGCATTCGCATCCTCGTCCCCCTCCTCTCTTCTGGGCATTCCTCCTCTCCGAATGGCGCGCGATGACTATGGAAACGCTCTTTCTTCGATGAACGCTTTACCAGCTCGCAAGGAACGAGAACGCGCCCTCGTCTGCGAGAGACAACGCTGACGCAGGCGGCGGCTGCTAGCGTCGAACCGATGCAAACACGACACCTAGTCAACCGATCTAAACGCGTTGTGCACCCCCCGTGCTGCTTCGCATCGCCTCATGGTCCCCTTTAACGGGAGATGGAGTAACCTTTTATTCAGTATTATAGCTGCTGAAATCACTGTTCGTGTCGCAATCTTGCCGTTTCGAGATGCTTATAAAGTGTTTGATACTCTGACATGAACATTCTTTCCTATATTCTTTTCAAATGAGTCGATGTGTTGGTCTACTTACTTACTGTTGGTTGCTTACTTGCTGCGTACGTATTTGAAATTTTCAGAATGGCTGCCTCCATTATGACAAGGATGATCACCGTACACCACTGGCCTGATCTCATCTACAAGCGAACAAAAGAAGGAAGAAAGTTTTACGAAAAAGTGGGACTCATAAAGAAATACACTCAAGACGTGAGTAAACACTTGCACTTTAGTGGGCAACTTGCGTCAGTCTAGGCTGCAATGAGGAAATCACGTAGGCCAGCACGTAGTTGACAAACGTCACTGATAAGGAATGACCCACTGACCCACTGTTTAAGTGGGTCTTTTCCGAAACTATTCCCGTGGAATGATGAAAGTGATTCACTTCACGTCTTCTGAACAGCGCCGCGTTTCGGGTAACGAACCATTTTTTCAGGCCACGGTATTATTGGTGAAGATATTGCCTAAATATTTGTTAATTTCGAAACTCGCTGCTTTCGTTCATTTTTATTGCCGCTGCAACCTTTTCTGGAGATATTTCGAGGGCGTTCATCAACCAACTTCTTTTTTTTTTATTCAGAGACCAGTAAATGTACCTTGAAGCGGCAAATGAGGCGAGTGTAAGGCGTTAACATCCGATTGAGTAAAAGTGCAATGTCATGACGTCATGGCAACCGTTTCAAAACAAGGTTTGATTCACGTCCGAAAGCAACCTGGCCTGTACTGACAAAGCGCACTCGAATCACCCCAGAAATTGACTGGCCTTCACTTGCAAGATGAAGCTGTGTGGATTCCAGAGTTGTTCTAGACTACTTCATTCATATTCTATGTTCATTTCATCTGTTTTCGACACATTATGCGTCAGAGGAAGGTAGGCTATAGGCAGAATAAACTGCCTCACAATGGCCCTGCTACTCATCCAATGTTGAGCAGTTGCGTGATTATACACCTAGAAATTATCCCGTTGAAAGCTGCGGCATTGATCAGGGAAAGCAAAAATCCCGCATCCGCACAAATTGTGAGTTTGTAACGCGCATAAAAATTCAATTAAAATTATTGTTTTGCTTACATCATCTTGAGGTCTTGCTTAAACTATGAAGCTATAGAAGACAACAAACATGATTTAATAAACGTTTAAAGAAACACATGGACATTCCCTCACAATAATCAGAACCTGCGGATGTTGGTTTAGATAAGTAGGTATTACGTATTGAAGTTGTTTAGATCCGTACTCGGTTCTCTTCAGTGCGACTTCAAAGTGCTATATCTTAGGTCATGTTCCTTGAAGTTAGCTTCTCCTCCTTTGTGTCTGCCCACTCATACCGCGCGAGCAGCGCAACGTTTGATATCTGCCAACGAGGCGGACTCGTTCACCTGCTGGCAGATTGAGTGAAAGGCAGCTCCGATGTCCTGTTCTTAAAAACCACGTTTAATCACAGTATTGAAAATAAATAAATAAATAAACCCCATTTCAACATCTCTCACCGGGTTTTGTCCATTTCACACACAGAAGCACTCTGGCAGTCCAATCTGAGAGCACAGAATGTCTCTTCCTCCATCTTCCGAGTGGCTGCCGTCGAGATGTTCGGCCTTACATCCCTAGAGCCAATATCTTGATGTCCAACCGTCTCTCCCACGTCGATCGCAGGTGCACGTGTCTATGACTTCTCGAAGTCTGGCGCCCGCCAGTCGTGGGAGCGTGCTCGGTACGGGGATCCCAGGGCCGTGCCGACGGGTCATCATCACGTGCACGTCAGTTCCTTCCGCGGAACACGGGTTGGGGTTTCTCGCTTGCTTCCTCGGTCATGTTCCTTTGTCCACTGGCCGCAGCTTTCTGCAGGAGAAATCGGCTGTCACGTCGTCTTTGTGCAGTCGTGGCCGCCGCGACCGGGGGTGGAAGGCTGCTCCCCTAGAGGGGTGACAGTGGGGAGCCTTCGGGTGACTGCTTCAAGCTCGAACCCAAGACCTCCCCTTCAGCTGTGTTGCACTACATTTCTCGCGTGCAACACACACACACAATCACAGCTGTCCACAGGCTTAACGAGCGCTTAACGAGCGGAGCACTGTCTGTGGTTCGTGCCCCATTGAACCCGCCGCGCAAATATTGACATAGCATACATACCCCCGCCGCCTTGGTTTCCCTTTATGTCTCATCGTTGGAAGACAGCAACCGCGACATTACGTCGGCATTAGTGTTTAGACGCTATTTTTTGTGTTCGACCACCAGGTTATACTTATGTTGCCCCAACGCACGGCGATTCGCGCTTTGCGTCGTAGTCAGAGTGAGGAATTTAAGCGGATTGTGATCGGTAATTACCCTGACAAGCCCCAAACAACCATACCGCAACCGCTCAAATGATCGCATAAACATCCCTTTCTACTGTGTCTGAGCTGGGCTAAGCTTTTTGCTCAGATAGGCAACAGGGCGCTCTCTGCCCTTGACGTCCTGCTGTGCCAGGCACGCGCCAATGGAGTAAACTTAAAAACATACTAAAGCGGAACAAAACAAGGACATAGAAAGAAGCACACAGGACGACCGCTAGACTTCAACTACATTTTTACTTAGGACATGTGACATATATAGTGTAAAAAACAAGATCTAATCTATAGAACCGTCACCATTCTGCCTACACAGAAGCTACACGTGCCAAGCTACGCGTCGCGCATGCGCCCTTCCAGGAAGCCAATCTCCTTTTTCGTTAGGGCAATTGAGGGCACACTTACACACCTGTCTGCCTCCCTCTGTATATTCATGGCCTCACAGATCTCACGTCGTAACTGGTCGTGACCCCTTCCCAACACCCGAGTTGCACGAAATGCCGGGGCGCACCCACACCGCTTACAATGATCGGCCAAGTGGCCCCCCGCGGCAAGCGACGAAACCGCTGCCCGATGCTCTCTTAACCGGTCATTCAAACAGCGCCCCGTCTGTCCCACGTAGCATTTTCCGCAAGACAACGGGATTCTGTAAACGACACCTTTAACACAGGAACCAAAACTGATGTCATGCCTCTTTTTTGTGCATTCTTGCCTTCTAACCTGATTCACAGCAGGGCACATCCGCATCAGCTTACCCGGTGTAGTGCAGAGCACATCAATACCGCATTTCTTGCCCACTTTTTTCAAGCGATGCGTCAGCTGATGAATGTAGGGTATCCCTACCCGCCGAGTACTAGTCGGCTTCGGTCTTCCTTTGAGGATGGGCGTGCACCACTCTTAACTTCTTTGAGAAGGCTTTCAGCAACAGAGGCCACCAGTTCACGTGGGAACCCTGCGTCTGCCAAGCGGGACACTTGCGCTTGCACGCTGTCCGCGACCCTGTGCCGACAGGACTTCTGTAGAGAGCCGCGCAGACAGTTCATCGCTATGCCACGTTTGACCAACTTCGAATGCGCCGAACTATAGCTTAAAAGCTGCTTTTTAGAGCGGGGTTGATACGCCCAGCAAACATGGTTATCAGTAAAACGCATATGCACATCTAAAAACTGAATGCAGCCATCCAATGGCAGCTCTAGGTGAAGTTGAGACCTTTAGAACAATTTTTAAAAGCAGCTAAAACCCTATCGACCACACTGTTTCGGTCCTCGAGGTCGCCCAGATCCACAAAAACTAAAAAGTCATCTACGTATCTCACACATTTAACAACACATTGTTGAAGGTTCACTGCAATGCGTCGATCACAACAGGCTAAGAAAATCTCGCAAAGCCTGGGGGCGGCGCAGGAACCAATACAGACCCCGTTTCTCTGCACGTAAAACTTGTCCTTAAACGACACAAATGTTGAGTCAAGATAAAACACTAACAGATCTAAAAAATTTGTCAACGACACCCCGCTCGCATTCTGAAAGGAAATCTCTCCTGCTTCCTCAATCACTACCCTCACGGCTTCAATAAGTTCCTTTTTAGGTATACTGTAAAATAAATCTTCCACGTCAACTGAAAAAGCAAAATTAGCTGCATTCCTGTGTTTGTCCCCTAAATAATCGACAAGCTCATTCGAATTGCGGATTCGAAACGGATCTTTCACTTCTAAACGGTCTAAGTGTGTCTGAATAAACCTTGACATAACACCCTGCCACGAACCTTTTTCAGACACTATTGCTCTCAAAGGAAGCCCCTGCTTATGGGTTTTTACGGAGAAAAATACGTTAAGCCCATCGCTGCTAGCCGCTACAATGTTCTTGCGCAACTGAAGCAAGTTCAATCGTTCACACAGATCTGTGGCTTCCTTCTTTTATTACAGTCTTTCGACGCGTAAACGGAACAAAATTTTTCTCTATGGACTGAAAGGCTTTTTCCTCGTACAAAGCAACAGGCATTACCACAAAACCTCCTTCTTTATCAGATGTTAACAAGGCCTGCTCTTTGTCACGCAGGAAGTTAATAGCTTTCTTTACGCTCAACTGCTTACTTTTGTTAACCGCAGACCTAGACATGAGGCAGTCAACACCTTCCGATATACATCTGTCTTTCTCTTCACACTGTGCTTTCTGAGCTACCCTCCTAACTAAAGAAACTAGACCCACCGGATTTTCATTAGGCTCCACGCATTGCTTAGGGCCACACCTCAAAACATCATTCACGAAGTCAGGTAGATCAAACTGCGCGAGCGACGTAACCTGCTGGGCCTTTACACTATTGGTGGCCTTGCTATTTTTCCAAGTACAAAGCACAGGTAGACAGTTCCGCCATAAAAATTCAGTCATATTCACAGCGTCCCGCCTCCAAGTATGAAGCAAGGCTTCTCTGGTGTAGGGGCTCGTTGACCGTGTCGCAGCGAGAACCTGAAGGCACACCCGCAGAAACCGAATCTGTCTCTGAAGTTCTGACCTGAGGATCCTGGTTATTCTTCTTGCATGGCCCGTCGAGGCTGTACAGGGTAGGAACAAAGCTTGCACCTCAGGTGGCAATAATCCATGTCTCAGGGCAAAGGAAAGCACTCGCGTTCGACAGCTGGCAATGGCGACAAGGTTGACGTTGACGACTCGGGACACTTGCGACCAGTAAACTGAGCTTCTCACCCGCTGTAGCGTTTTCCGGTCTGCTAAATAACCCGTCCATTGTGAATCGTGAGCCATTTCTAGAACTTCCTTTTGCCTGTCTGATGGTAGCACTAGCTGCCTGCACATGTGACCCACGATATGTTCCTGGTGATACAATAACTCGCCCTGAACGAGCATGTCATGTGTTCCTGCCTTTGCTTGCGCCCAAATATCCCGCAACGTCGGGTCTTCCTCCTGAGCGTGACGAAACTCCTGTCATTTGCTTTTGACTGGCTCGAAGCCCTCGCAGACGCTCTCCACTATTACAACGCACGCAGTCGCCTGTTGCTCCTCGCGTGTCTCATCTGACAGCTCAGCTACTGCTTCGGTCTCTTTAACGACGGAGCGCTCGTCGGACACCCCGCCGATTTTACCCTTTCCTCTAGAAGTCGCAAGGTCGAGTCTTCCTCCTGAGCCTCGCGAAACATGTCGTTTGCTTTTGGCCGGCTCGGAGCACTCTCTGTTGTTCTCCATTATTACAACGCACGCAGGCGCCTGTTGCTCCTTGCGTGTCTCATCTCACAGCTCAGCTACTGCTTCGGTCTCTTTAACCACGGAGCGCTCGTCGGACACCCCGTCGATTTTTACCCTTTCCTCTAGAAGTCGCAAGGTCGAGTCTTCCTCCTGAGCCTCGCGAAACCTGTCGTTTTCTTTTGGCCGGCTCGGAGCACTCTCTGTTGTTCTCCATTATTACAACGCACGCAGGCGCCTGTTGCTCCTTGCGTGTCTCATCTCACAGCTCAGCTACTGCTTCGGTCTCTTTAACCACGGAGCGCTCGTCGGACACCCCGTCGATTTTTACCCTTTCCTCTAGAAGTCGCAAGGTCGAGTCTTCCTCCTGAGCCTCGCGAAACCTGTCGTTTTCTTTTGGCCGGCTCGGAGCACTCTCTGTTGTTCTCCATTATTACAACGCACGCAGGCGCCTGTTGCTCCTTGCGTGTCTCATCTCACAGCTCAGCTACTGCTTCGGTCTCTTTAACCACGGAGCGCTCGTCGGACACCCCGTCGATTTTTACCCTTTCCTCTAGAAGTCCCAAGGTCGAGTCTTCCTCCTGAGCCTCGCGAAACCTGTCGTTTTCTTTTGGCCGGCTCGGAGCACTCTCTGTTGTTCTCCATTATTACAACGCACGCAGGCGCCTGTTGCTCCTTGCGTGTCTCATCTCACAGCTCAGCTACTGCTTCGGTCTCTTTAACCACGGAGCGCTCGTCGGACACCCCGTCGATTTTTACCCTTTCCTCTAGAAGTCCCAAGGTCGAGTCTTCCTCCTGAGCCTCGCGAAACCTGTCGTTTTCTTTTGGCCGGCTCGGAGCACTCTCTGTTGTTCTCCATTATTACAACGCACGCAGGCGCCTGTTGCTCCTTGCGTGTCTCATCTCACAGCTCAGCCACTACTTCGGTCTCTTTAACCACGGAGCGCTCGTCGGACACCCCGTCGATTTTTACCCTTTCCTCTAGAAGTCCCAAGGTCGAGTCTTCCTCCTGAGCCTCGCGAAACCTGTCGTTTTCTTTTGGCCGGCTCGGAGCACTCTCTGTTGTTCTCCATTATTACAACGCACGCAGGCGCCTGTTGCTCCTTGCGTGTCTCATCTCACAGCTCAGCCACTACTTCGGTCTCTTTAACCACGGAGCGCTCGTCGGACACCCCGTCGATTTTTACCCTTTCCTCTAGAAGTCGCAAGGTCGAGTCTTCCTCCTGAGCCTCGCGAAACCTGTCGTTTCTTTTGGCCGGCTCGGAGCACTCTCTGTTGTTCTCCATTATTACAACGCACGCAGGCGCCTGTTGCTCCTTGCGTGTCTCATCTCACAGCTCAGCTACTGCTTCGGTCTCTTTAACCACGGAGCGCTCGTCGGACACCCCGTCGATTTTTACCCTTTCCTCTAGAAGTCGCAAGGTCGAGTCTTCCTCCTGAGCCTCGCGAAACCTGTTGTTTTCTTTTGGCCGGCTCGGAGCACTCTCTGTTGTTCTCCATTATTACAACGCACGCAGGCGCCTGTTGCTCCTTGCGTGTCTCATCTCACAGCTCAGCCTACTGCTTCGGTCTCTTTAACCACGGAGCGCTCGTCGGACACCCCGTCGATTTTTACCCTTTCCTCTAGAAGTCGCAAGGTCGAGTCTTCCTCCTGAGCCTCGCGAAACCTGTCGTTTTCTTTTGGCCGGCTCGGAGCACTCTCTGTTGTTCTCCATTATTACAACGCACGCAGGCGCCTGTTGCTCCTTGCGTGTCTCATCTCACAGCTCAGCTACTGCTTCGGTCTCTTTAACCACGGAGCGCTCGTCGGACACCCCGTCGATTTTTACCCTTTCCTCTAGAAGTCCAAGGTCGAGTCTTCCTCCTGAGCCTCGCGAAACCTGTCGTTTTCTTTTGGCCGGCTCGGAGCACTCTCTGTTGTTCTCCATTATTACAACGCACGCAGGCGCCTGTTGCTCCTTGCGTGTCTCATCTCACAGCTCAGCTACTGCTTCGGTCTCTTTAACCACGGAGCGCTCGTCGGACACCCCGTCGATTTTTACCCTTTCCTCTAGAAGTCCCAAGGTCGAGTCTTCCTCCTGAGCCTCGCGAAACCTGTCGTTTTCTTTTGGCCGGCTCGGAGCACTCTCTGTTGTTCTCCATTATTACAACGCACGCAGGCGCCTGTTGCTCCTTGCGTGTCTCATCTCACAGCTCAGCTACTGCTTCGGTCTCTTTAACCACGGAGCGCTCGTCGGACACCCCGTCGATTTTTACCCTTTCCTCTAGAAGTCGCAAGGTCGAGTCTTCCTCCTGAGGCTCGCGAAACCTGTCGTTTTCTTTTGGCCGGCTCGGAGCACTCTCTGTTGTTCTCCATTATTACAACGCACGCAGGCGCCTGTTGCTCCTTGCGTGTCTCATCTCACAGCTCAGCCTACTGCTTCGGTCTCTTTAACCACGGAGCGCTCGTCGGACACCCCGTCGATTTTTACCCTTTCCTCTAGAAGTCGGAAGGTCGAGTCTTCCTCCTGAGCCTCGCGAAACCTGTCGTTTTCTTTTGGCCGGCTCGGAGCACTCTCTGTTGTTCTCCATTATTACAACGCACGCAGGCGCCTGTTGCTCCTTGCGTGTCTCATCTGACAGCTCAGCTACTGCTTCGGTCTCTTTAACCACGGAGCGCTCGTCGGACACCCCGTCGATTTTTACCCTTTCCTCTAGAAGTCGCAAGGTCGAGTCTTCCTCCTGAGCCTCGCGAAACCTGTCGTTTTCTTTTGGCCGGCTCGGAGCACTCTCTGTTGTTCTCCATTATTACAACGCACGCAGGCGCCTGTTGCTCCTTGCGTGTCTCATCTCACAGCTCAGCTACTGCTTCGGTCTCTTTAACCACGGAGCGCTCGTCGGACACCCCGTCGATTTTTACCCTTTCCTCTAGAAGTCCCAAGGTCGAGTCTTCCTCCTGAGCCTCGCGAAACCTGTCGTTTTCTTTTGGCCGGCTCGGAGCACTCTCTGTTGTTCTCCATTATTACAACGCACGCAGGCGCCTGTTGCTCCTTGCGTGTCTCATCTGCACAGCTCAGCTACTGCTTCGGTCTCTTTAACCACGGAGCGCTCGTCGGACACCCCGTCGATTTTTACCCTTTCCTCTAGAAGTCCCAAGGTCGAGTCTTCCTCCTGAGCCTCGCGAAACCTGTCGTTTTCTTTTGGCCGGCTCGGAGCACTCTCTGTTGTTCTCCATTATTACAACGCACGCAGGCGCCTGTTGCTCCTTGCGTGTCTCATCTCACAGCTCAGCTACTGCTTCGGTCTCTTTAACCACGGAGCGCTCGTCGGACACCCCGTCGATTTTTACCCTTTCCTCTAGAAGTCCCAAGGTCGAGTCTTCCTCCTGAGCCTCGCGAAACCTGTCGTTTTCTTTTGGCCGGCTCGGAGCACTCTCTGTTGTTCTCCATTATTACAACGCACGCAGGCGCCTGTTGCTCCTTGCGTGTCTCATCTCACAGCTCAGCTACTGCTTCGGTCTCTTTAACCACGGAGCGCTCGTCGGACACCCCGTCGATTTTTACCCTTTCCTCTAGAAGTCCCAAGGTCGAGTCTTCCTCCTGAGCCTCGCGAAACCTGTCGTTTTCTTTTGGCCGGCTCGGAGCACTCTCTGTTGTTCTCCATTATTACAACGCACGCAGGCGCCTGTTGCTCCTTGCGTGTCTCATCTCACAGCTCAGCTACTGCTTCGGTCTCTTTAACCACGGAGCGCTCGTCGGACACCCCGTCGATTTTTACCCTTTCCTCTAGAAGTCCCAAGGTCGAGTCTTCCTCCTGAGCCTCGCGAAACCTGTCGTTTTCTTTTGGCCGGCTCGGAGCACTCTCTGTTGTTCTCCATTATTACAACGCACGCAGGCGCCTGTTGCTCCTTGCGTGTCTCATCTCACAGCTCAGCTACTGCTTCGGTCTCTTTAACCACGGAGCGCTCGTCGGACACCCCGTCGATTTTTACCCTTTCCTCTAGAAGTCGCAAGGTCGAGTCTTCCTCCTGAGCCTCGCGAAACCTGTCGTTTTCTTTTGGCCGGCTCGGAGCACTCTCTGTTGTTCTCCATTATTACAACGCACGCAGGCGCCTGTTGCTCCTTGCGTGTCTCATCTCACAGCTCAGCTACTGCTTCGGTCTCTTTAACCACGGAGCGCTCGTCGGACACCCCGTCGATTTTTACCCTTTCCTCTAGAAGTCGCAAGGTCGAGTCTTCCTCCTGAGCCTCGCGAAACCTGTCGTTTTCTTTTGGCCGGCTCGGAGCACTCTCTGTTGTTCTCCATTATTACAACGCACGCAGGCACCTGTTGCTCCTTGCGTGTCTCATCTGACAGCTCAGCCACTGCTTCGGTCTCTTTAACCACGGAGCGCTCGTCGGACACCCCGTCGATTTTTACCCTTTCCTCTAGAAGTCGCAAGGTCGAGTCTTCCTCCTGAGCCTCGCGAAACCTGTCGTTTTCTTTTGGCCGGCTCGGAGCCCTCTCTGTTGTTCTCCATTATTACAACGCACGCAGGCGCCTGTTGCTCCTTGCGTGTCTCATCTCACAGCTCAGCTACTGCTTCGGTCTCTTTAACCACGGAGCGCTCGTCGGACACCCCGTCGATTTTTACCCTTTCCTCTAGAAGTCGCAAGGTCGAGTCTTCCTCCTGAGCCTCGCGAAACCTGTCGTTTGCTTTTGGCCGGCTCGGAGCACTCTCTGTTGTTCTCCATTATTACAACGCACGCAGGCGCCTGTTGCTCCTTGCGTGTCTCATCTGACAGCTCAGCCACTGCTTCGTTCTCTTTAACCACGGAGCGCTCGTCGGACACCCCGTCGATTTTTACCTTTTCCTCTAGAAGTTGTGCGTAATCGTTAGGTGTGATCAGTGCGTCGGCCCTCTCGGTTAGCTCGTCCGTGAGTGAGCGAAGCACGGCCGTGGCGCCTCGGGCGCCACGTAGGGCCTTCCTTCCGTAGCTATCAGCGGCACGTAAGCTAACTCTGCCGTTACTTGTTATGGTGGAACAGCGCGCACAAACAAGGACCGAAGACAAGGAAAGATGACACGAGCGCTGAGTAACAAATGGAATGTTATTGAAAAGATAGCGCACATATATAAAGGAGGAAAGAGCACGTCAATCATAGTGCTTCATTCTTTCACTTGGTTACAGCGCAACATACACGAGGATAATAGAAGGAGACGAACAACACGGCGCTGACTCGCAACTGTATTTTATTGGAAGAAGGTGACAGATATGTATGTACTGACTGCATTACATCGCGACATGCGCAGAGCAAGAATTGCACCAAGGAAGCGTTGTCACATTTTCGCGATAATCAAGAGTGCCATAAATACCTAAGTTCTTTTTCATGGAGTGTGACTGATGGTTCACTTCTACACGTGCTATCCCTGATCGTTATATGGTAGGCCTCAGCGATTTCTCTTGTCAATTGGTTAGGATGCTTGAAAATGACGGTGGTTTTGTTAAAAATGGGACGACAACCGCATGACCTGCAATGCTCCGGGAAATGAAGACGCGCGACCCCTTGAAGTGACAACTCATGCTCCCTTAAACGAACATTCACACATCGTTTCGTTTTCCCCACGTACTCTCTGCCGCATGATAATGGAATGAGATACACAACCTGTTTCACACATGGTATGTACTTGTTCATTTTCTTATGATTCACAGTGCAGTTTCCTTTTACTTGCTTATTCTTCAGCGCATTTTCAACAATCGGGCAAATGCGCCCTATCTTATGTTTATCAGAAAACAGAACATTGACGCAGTACCTTGACCCTACGTTTTTGAGCCCATGCGCCAATCTGTGTACATACGGAAAAACCGCTCTTTTGCTTTTTTCTTTTTTTTTCTTTTTTCTTTTTTCCGGTTTTTTCCTTATGTACACAGATTTGCGCACGGGCTCAAAAACGTAGGGTCAAGGTACGGCGTCAATGTTCCGTTTTCTGCTAAACGTAAGATAGGGCGCATTTGCCCGATTGTTGAAAATGCGCTGAAGAATAAGCAAGTAAAAGGAAACTGAACTGTGAATCATAAGAAAATGAACAAGTACATCCCATGTGTGAAACAGGTTGTGTATCTCATTCCATTATCATGCGGCACAGAGTACGTGGGACAAACGAAACGATGTGTGAATGTTCGATTAAGGGAGCATGAGTTGTCACTTCAAGGGGACGCCCGTCTTCATTTACGGGAGCATTGCAGGTCATGCGGTTGTCGTCCCATTTTTAACAAAACCACCGTCCTTTTCAAGCATCCTAACCAATTCACAAGAGAAATCGCTGAGGCCTACCATATAACGATCAGGGATAGCACGTGTATAAGTGAACCATCAGTCACACTCCATGAAAAAGGAACTTAGGTATTTATGGCACTCTTGATTATCGCAAAAATGGTGACAACGCTTCCTTGGTACATCTCTTGCTCTGCGCATGTCGCGATGTAATGCTGTCACTACATATATATCTGTCACCTTCTTCCAATAAAATACAGTTGCGAGTCAGCGCCGTGTTGTTCGTCTCCTTCTATTGTCCTCGTGTATGTTGCGCTGTAACCAAGTGAAAAAATGAATCCCAACCAACTGGCCCAACTTGCCGTTTTACTGCAGTCATAGTGGTCATGACAGAAAAATCGTATAAGCGCAACAAGGCTGATTGTACCCTATGTGCCTTCCAAAATCCTGATCTCTTTATTCAAGAGATTAAGCGACGCTTGACTAACGCACTTTTCTCCCCCTTTTTTTATAAGAAAGGCTTCCACAATCTCCCTTATGGTGCAATTTTTATGTCTGAAAAGAAGAGATGTGTTAGTAAAGATGCGATTACATTCACATTTCTTGCAATGGGTGGCCAAATGAGCATGCTCTTATTCCTTCACTGCTGGCCTATGTTCATTTAATCTCGTGTTCAGGCATCGGCCTGTTTGGCGGATGTAACATGCACTACAGGACAACGGAATATTGTAAACTATATCAGTGGCACAAGGAACGGCACACTCATCTTCTTCATGCTTAATCCCACACCCTCCTTCTTTATCGTTATTTATGCTGTGGGAATTTATTATGCACTTGTCAACGTTCTTCTGCACAGCTGTACATATGGTACCAGTCTTGACTGGCGCAGAAAATGCCACTTTAACCCCAAAACGCCTTGGTATCTTCTTAAGACCATGAGACACCTTATGAACGTAAGGAATCACGGCAACTTTCTCTTGGGTACTTCTGTCTCCAATGTCTACATGTTTCTCTTTCTCTTGAGACTTCACTCATTTAATGAATTTTTTGGCGGTCATCATGAGCACGGAATCTGGATAGCTTGCCTTCCTTAATCTGTCAACCTGATCTAAAAAACTATCTAACATTGTCTCGCGGCAGGAGCGTGACAAAGCAGCGCAAGCAAGCGAAGGCCAGACCATTTTTGATTAACTTGGAGTGGTCAGATCCGTAATCAAGGAGAGGTTTCCCTGTCCTAGGGTTTTATACTGCCAACACACACGATTACGTCCAAACTTTAGTTCCAAATGTAGAAATTGTAGTTTATTCTCACACGGCATTTCCATTGTGAATTTTAACCCGTAACCGCATTTTTCGAAAACCTGCTGAACCGATCCGGCCAACTGTGCAGGGAACCAGGGAACCGAAGGCGGACTCGTTCACCTGCTGGCACCTTGTGGGAACGACAGCTCCGACATCCTGATGTTAAAACCACGTTCAATCATCAACCCCATTTCAACGTAGTTCACCAGGTTTTGTCCATTTCGCACAAAAGAGCACTCTTCCAGTCCAATCGGAGAGCACAGAATGCCTCTCGCTCCATCTTCCGATTGGCTGCCGTCGTGATGTTCGGTCTTACATCCCTACAGCCAATCTCGTGATGTCCACCCGCCTCTCCTACGTCCATCGCGGGTGAACGTGTCTCTCTCTCCTCGAAGTCTGGCGCCGGCCAGTTGTGGGAGTGTCCTCGGTACGTGGATCGCAGGGCTGCTTCCTTGGCCATGTTCCTTTTTTCGCTGGCCGCAGCTCTCCGCAGGAGAAATCGGTCGTCACGTCGTCTTTGTGCAGCCGTGGCCACCGCAACGGGGGGTGTAGGAACGCTGCCTCCGTAGAGGGGTGACAGTGGGGAGCCTTCGGGTGACCGCTTCGCGCTCGAACCTAAGAACTCCCCTCTGTGTTGCATTGCATTTATGGCATGCAACACACACGACAGCCGCGCGCTTGGGACTTCCGGCCGAATCCACCGTTTTTCGCGGAGCACAGAGAGCTGCTCCGTGGAGTGGATCTGGCGGCGGAGCTGCTCCAGATCTGCCAATGAAAATAGAGGGAGCACTCTGAATCTGCCAATAAAACAGACTTGCTCCGCGTGGAGCAGAGAGACTGCTACCGGAAGTGCTCCGAACCTGCCATTCGAATTCACCATTTGGGTTAGTTAAATGCGAGTCTACAAACGCAAATTCGTTTTTCTTCATTCCACCGTGCATGTACCGAGCCAATTTGAGGCTCTTCTAGTATTTTTTTAGAGGCGCTATGCTGTTTGATTATATCACCCGAGGTTTTCTATACGCCTGACAGCTTGGTTTTCAAAAAGGCCGGTCAGCGTACAGAAATTTGTTTTGGTTACGGTGCCCCCAGTCAATAAGCAGTATTATAGATTGAAATGTTTGAGTGGATAACTAGCGTTTTAACTAAGCCTGAAACAGATGCCAGATGTTTAAAAACACTCGGTTAGACCTGAAAATGCTAGTGCGTCCTTTGTTTATGTGAGAAGTCCAGTTCAAATGGTCTTCACAAACTGCTCCCAGAAATTTAAATACCTTTACGCGTTTAATCGCACAAGTATCAAAACCAAGAGAAATGTTAGCAGTATCAGGCCTGTTTCTGGGCTTAAAAAATGAACTTAAGTTTTAGAAACATTTAACTCAAGTTGACTAACAGACAACCAAATAAACACCTGACGTAAGGAATCATTCGCTGCCGTTTACAAGTCAGCCAAATTATGACCAGAAAAAAGATAAATTGGTATCATCGGCGTAGAGAACCTGGTTAGCAGTACAGCACATGAAATAACCATAAAAAGAGCAAAAAAGAAAACTGTTACAAAAATATGAGAAACCTCTATTTACATACTAAAATTAAGATAGGCATCACAATAAAGATGACCGGTCATTAATACATCAGACCATTCCTCTAAATAGTGTTTTTCTAGTGTTTTAGTGAAGTTTGAACACACTTTTATTTCAAAAGGTCTTAATATTCAAAAGGTCTTAATAATTTTATTCCAGGTCTTAATACCAGCGAACTGTAAAATCCGTTCACCATATACGCTGTTAGTTCTCGGAATATTCCATTTACCAACGGTTAGTTGTCTGGTAGAACGAGAAGTGGCGGAAAACATCGACACATTAAAAGGGTGGTTGTAATTAATAACCGTGTATACATATTTCGCTAGTGTTAATTTCCATAGCTTATCCAATGGCAAAATAAGTAATCGGGAAAATGGAGGTTTACTGGCGTCATTATACTTGGAATGAGTACTAATTCTTACAGCCCATTTTTGAAGTCGTCTAACCGGGTCGTTTTTTATTGTGTCATTTTCTATGTGTCATTTCTATGGGTCCTTTTCTCTTGTACTGGATTTGTACCATTCGCGATTCCAACTGCTCGCCGCTTAGCAGGCGGGCCTGGAAGGAGGCAACCCAGGTTCGGCCCATAAAGGCAACGTGTTATCGCATTACAGCGCTAAAACCAAAAAAAGAATAACACAGCCGTGTAATTTCACAGCCGTGCATCTTTCGACAGCCCGAAAGCCCGACGCAGCAGGACGAGCGCCAATACCAACTAATTTATTGGGCCTCATGCCTCAGCCTATATACTGCACGTGGCATGTGTGAGATCCGCAGAGCAGACCTAGAAAAAAAGAGGGAAAAGTTTTCATTCCGAAATGACATGTTCGATCAAGGCGCGTCTTGCGGTGTACAATCTTGAAGAAAAGTAGAAGCGCACAGAGCACACGGACGAGAGAGGCACAAAAAGAATGCGGCCGATACCTCTGTCAGAGAAATCGGTATAACACGAAAGTGGCATGTGTCTTCACGTAAGCAGTTGAATGTACATCAGGGGGAAGAGGGGGGGGGGGGGGGGGTGGACTTGCTCGTTTCTATTAGTGTTTCACTTGTACGGCACCGTCTGACGTGGATGAACCCACGTTCACGCACCACCTCCATAACATTCATGACCAACCCCTCGTCCTTGTGGTAACTGAAGCAGTTTACGTAATAACTGGAAACAGTCTACATTTACATAAATGCCGGGGGACAAAGACATCAATCATGTTTACTTCGCTGGCGACTTCGGGCGCTTAAAGCAGCAGCTTTCTACTTGTCATTACGCTCGCAGAGTAGGCCGCGGCTAAGGTGCCTCGACACACGCTACTCTCTACAGGGTGCTAACAACAGTTGGACGCTGCAACGCCATTTTGAATCACAGGGAGCGGTTGGGCTGCGAGTCTGTTTGTTGCCCGTGCCTCGTTCGAGATGCAGTGCGCGTCTGTTTAGTGCACGTGCTTCCTCGGACACGCAGACGCACGCCGCAATTTGTTTATGAACGCCAGCGCAGCTGAGTCCAAGAGCTCATGTGATTCAATATGGCGGGGTTTTCACGACCCTACAGAGTTCTTGAACCATATCAGTTGCCATACTGCGTTCAAAAATCTGGACAAGCCGACGGCCAAATCTGCGGTGGCTAGCAGACTGTCGCTCCATCTGGGAGCCGTAACTAGAAACGCTACTTTCACTGAATGTAGGAGGCGATGTTTACTGCATGAATGTGGCGGTCACAAACGTTGGAGCACCGTAACAGTTGCTAATGGCTCTCTTATCACGTGGCTAAATACGGGAAAAAAAGGAGCGAGGGAGAGAGAGATACGTCTTACGCTGCAATTCACCTGCGCTTGATGGTCGACTTGCACCATACTCTTTTTCGCTTGCAGACGGCACGCTCTGCACTAAAAGCCTTCTGATGCTGTGTTGACACATCGATGCTGTAGTTATGTGAACTGAACTTCACTGGTGCGCGCATTGTGCTGGATTCCCAATGACACATCGATATTGAAAGACGAGAAAAATTGGATAATTATTCACCGAAAGTCATCTGCTGTTCGAATAGCTTTCTTGTTCTTTCACCAGCGGCCTCGGCAGCCGTACAGATGATTTCGTGCTTCTTTCGTGTGCGCACTTAGCATGAACAAAACGCTTCGTGAACACTCCCTGTTCGTGCATAAGCAGAAGCGACAGCACAAGGTCAGTGAATTTCCTTGGTCAGCAGAAGATGCCAGTGACGCCAGAACCACGGAGAAATTGACGGATTTCTGTGTGGGCAACGTCGTTTGCATAAGGCTCGCTTCATTGACGCGGCGGAGCTTTCTGTGCTCCATAACACAAAACACACTAAGCTGCCATTTAATAGCCGGTTTCTGCATCGACAGATGGCGCGACAATCTTCTAACCTCCGCAGTTTTGGCACTTGACGTGTCCGGATTTTGATACATGGGGCCTATGGGGAGTTTGGTCACCGGTATGATTGAAGAACTCTGACCACCCTGTACAGGGTTACAGTGGCAAGAACAGGGAAGTGTCATTACCGCCAAGCGGCACTTATAGGAGGCGTTGAGGCCACTTGGCGATGCACCTGCGAGGTGGCGCGCTCTCCCGCATACATGTGAAAGCCGTAGACTATACATTATTGAAAGCAGTAGAAAAATGCTTACAGGAGAGGCAAATACCGGACAGTTGGCGAAAAAGCAGAATGAACTTAATCTATAAAGGCATGGGAAAAAAGAATAACATTCGCTCGTATAGACCGCTATCCATTACATCGGTGCTAAACAGGATGGCTACGCAAGCAGTAAAATTAAAAATAGAAGCCTGGGCAGAACGTAACAATATTTTGGGAGAACTTCAGAATGGATTTCGAGTAGGCAGGCGGTTAGATATAGCCTATTTGTTCTTACTCAGTGCATAAAAATATCTAAAATAGAAAGGGGGCCGTTGTATGTGGCTTTTCTAGACATCACTGGGGCGTATGACAACGTTAATCAGGAAATATTGTGGGAAATTTTGGAAGGAATGGGCATAGGCGACGATTGCATACAGCTTTGAGGCAAATATATATAGAAAATACAGTTAGCATAGAATGGGAAGAAATCAGTAGCATAGAGAGCGTTGATATCAGCAAGGGGTTAAGACAGGGATGTCCTTTGTCGCCGCTGTTATTCATGTTGTACATGGTTAGAATGGAAAAAGCGCTAGGAGATAGCAACATTGGTTTTAATCTGTCACACAAACAGGGCAGCGTGATGATTGAGCAGATGCTTCCGGGCTTATCTTATGCTGATGATATTGTCTTATTCGCGGACAGTCGAGATGATATGCAACGGCTGGTGAATATATGCGGGAAGGAAGGCGAGGCTCTAGGACTAGGATTTAGTGTAACAAAATGCGGATTGATGGTATTCAATGATCCCAACGACCAGGCGGTATCCATACAGGGCCAAGAAATACCGAGAGTAAGCGAATACAAGTACCTTTGCGTATGGGTAAATGAGGGTGATAGACACATGAAGGTACACGAAAAAGCCTTGGCAGCAAGGGGAAAGAGGAACGCAGCAATAATGAAGCACAGAGCGTTATGGGGAAACAATAGGTACGAGGTGCTTAGGGGTCTGTGGAAAGGGGTAGTGGTACCGGGGCTTACATTTGGGAACTCAGTGGTGTGCATGAGGCCAGAGATACAATCAGGAATGGATGTGAATCAAAGAACTGTGGGACGCCTCGCGTTGCGTGCCCACGGGAAAACGACAAACGAGGCTGTAAAGGGTGATATGGGATGGGCGAGTTTTGAGGCAAGGGAAGCGCAGAGCAAAATAACGTTTGAAGAGAGGCTAAGGAATATGAGAGAGTAGGTGGGCAGTGAAGGTGTTCCGCTATTTATATAGAAAGAGCGTTGACACGCAGTGGAGAAAGAGAACTAGGAGGCTCACCACTAAATATACGGCTCTAAGAGAACTGACAACAAAGAGCGTAAAGGGAAAAGTCAGAGAGGCGGAGATTTACTGGAGGGCAGCGATGGAAAAAAAAACCGACTCTGAATAATTACCGAGAGGGCAAAAAAGGAAATAAAGAGGGAGGCATTTTATGATAATTCAAGAGGAAGCGCTTTATTGTTTGAAGCGAGATCGGGCTGCCTTAGAACGGGTATTTATAAAGCGAAATTCAGTAAACAAGAAGAAAAATGCACATGCTGTGAGGAAGATAGGGAAACGACGGTACATGTTCTGATTGAATGCGAAAATATCCACCCAGGTGTACGTTTGGGCACCACCCTACATGAAGCCTTGAGTTTTAGGGCGAACAACGAGAAGCTGAACATAGCCGCGATTGAAATAAGTGAGACGGTTGGGATACTGGTGGCAGAAAACTAGAGAGAACGGACAAAAATAATTATAGGGGGAAATATGGACTTTCTGCCATAAGGGGCAGAGAACTGGGCTATGATTTTACGTTTTTGCTATAGTATGATCGATTTGATTGAAGTAGATTTAAAAGGCATGAGGAAAATTTAAAGAGAGAGAAAAAAAGAAAGAAAATCACAGAATATCCACGGGGTGAATGATGATGATGTTGTTGTTATGTGGGGTTTAGCGTCCCAAAAACAGTTCTGATTATGAGAGACGCCGTAGTGGAGGGCTCCGGAAATTTCGACCACCTGGGGTTCTTTAACGTGCACTGACATCGCACAGCACACCGGCCTCAACATTTCGCCTCCATCGAAATGCAGCCGCCGCAGCCGGGATTCACACACGACAAGGGCAGGCGATCCCCCGAGTCGACAAAATCCGAATATTAGGCATGTTCCTGGAAGAGCACGGCAGTAACTGTCATACTTTGACCCGCATTACGGCGAAGGCGGACAGCATGGTCAAACTTATACTGCGGGTATCTAACAGGCATGGAGGGCTTTGTGAGGCCAACCTCATGAGGCTTTTCCATGCCTTTCTCATGAGTCACATAAATTACATTGCCGCAGCGCACAGATGGGAAATGAAAGAGCAAAGGAAATTGGATGCGATTATTAGAATATGCGTTTAGAAAGTCTTTGGCCTTCCAAACAACACTAATGAAGAAAAGCTCAAGGCCCTTGGTATGCATAATACATTTAACGAGATTGCAGAAGCGCAGCAAACAGCTCAGGCTGCAAGACTGTCCTCTTCCAAAGCTGGCAGGCGCATCCTGGAGTTCCTGGGCTGCGAGCCCACTTTGGTCGCAGACAAAAAGATACAACTCCCTGCTAATTGAGGGAGCAGATTACCGTATCACAAATTCCAAGAAACGTTCACCCACTCTACAATGTAGGCCGCCGGGTTGCTAGGGCTCGGTCGCTCCTCAGTTCCGCTGCTACCACTCCTGAACTTGTGGCGTTCGTTGACGCAGCACAGTATCCTGGCACACCCAATTTCGTGGTTGCGGTCACTGACCTTGATGGTAAACTCCTCACGGCAGCATGCCTTCGAGATACCACGCCGGCCAGGGCTGAGCAGGCTGCTATAGCACTGGCCGTGGCTATTCCCACGCGCACGTGCATTTTCACTGACTCTCGGGCTGCTGTACGAGCATTCATGACGGGGTCAGTTTGTGAGCAGGCGGCCCATATTCTTACCAAAATTTCAAATAGCACTGCAATCGATGGTCACATCACCTGGTTTCCTGCCCACATGGGCAAAGATGTCCACCCTGTTATCCCTAATGCAAATGAGTATGCCCATGCCCGCGCACGCGCACTGTCCCACCGTGACGGGCATTCGGCCTCTAATTTGGGGGAAGGCCTCCAGCAGCTTGATTCCCTCCTCACCTTCAACGAAATATGCAAGCACTATCAATTGTCCAGGCGTAGGTTTCCGCTCCCGCACCCGCAACTCTCGAGGGCCCAGTCAATCACTTTACGAATGCTGCAAACCGGTACTTACCCGTCGCCCTTAGTTTACAGTAAGGTTATTGACAGCATAAAGCCTCACTGCCCTCATTGCGATGAGAGACGATGCACGTTATCCCACATGCTCTGGCAATGCACGGCGCTGCGCGATGGCGAGCCTCTCACCACAGAGGACGCCTGGAAGACTGCATGCAATCACCAGCTCGGACCGGGAGGTCCAAATCCGGGCTGTCCAGAGGGCCCGCAGTTTGGGGGAGGGGCATGCCCTTCCTGTCCCAACGTGGGTGCGGCCCGCAGCCGACCCGCCCTCTTGAAGGGCATCGGCTCCTCAGGACAATTTGTGAATAAAGTTCGTTGACTGACTGACCACCGTGGCGGGGCGTGAATGATGATGAGTGGGCGAAGCTGCGGATGTTCATCGGTAAACCGTGAATTCTGCCCAGTACATCATCAACGACGTGAGAACGTGCGCGTTTATACTAAAGGGTCGATGAGAGTTATGGTGACTTGCAGCTCACTTTAATTGTACATGTACGCTGTGAATTTTCATTGTTTAATCACGCACAGGAGAAATCGCACACAGGCACTACCTTGGAGGTCAAAACCCAGTGCCATATATACGGGAAACAAGAAAATCGGTAGCAGATGCTGCTATAGGTCGGCAGTGTGGGAGAACACTCACTCACACTCACCCACCCTAATTTTTCCTGGACCCGCACTCACTCGCACTGGCACTCATCTCCACTCACGCGCACTGGCACTCACTCGCACTCGCACTCACTTCCACTCACACTCATTGGCACTCACTCGCACTCGCACTCACTTCCACTCACACTCATTTGCACTCACTCGCACTCACTTCCACTCACACTCACTGGCACTCACTCGCACTCGCACTCACTTCCACTCACACTCATTTGCACTCACTCGCACTCGCACTCACGTCCACTCACACTCATTTGCACTCACTCGCACTCATCTCTACTCACTGGCACTCACTCGCACTCGCACTCACTTCCACTCACACTCACTGGCACTCACTCGCACTCGCACCCATCTCCACTCACACTCGCACTCGCACTCACCTCCACTCACACTCACTCGCACTCACCTCCACTCACACTCACCGGCACTCACTCGCACTCACCTCCACTCACACTCACCGGCACTCACTCGCACTCATTTCCACTCACACTCACCGGCACTCACTCGCACTCATTTCCACTCACACTCACTCGCACTCACCTCCACTCACACTCACTGGCACTCACTTCCACTGGCACTCTCCCATGAGTGCGCCGACCTGCCAAAGCGCCACGCGAACACACGGCGGAGCGTGAAGCTTTTCTGGGTAACTGCCGCACCGCGTCGTTGCTGTGCCGGAACCGTGGGCTTTCTCCGCTGTAGAAGCTGCGCCAAAGCGGCGGGCGTCCGCTACACGCTTGATATTTTGGCTGCTATTTGCGAACATTGCGTTAATGTAGCTCCTATAAAATACTACGTCACTGCAAGATAATGCTGCAGTGACTCACCGCACAGAGAGTGGGTCTGCGCTGTAAATACAGGGATTTTGTATCTTTCCTTCAATGCTTGCAGATTTGTTACCGCAATGGTCCGAACTTAGTGGCTGTTTCAGGCACGCATTGTGGTTGTACTTCATTGTGAGCGGGGGTATTTTAATTTAGTTAAGTGTGGCATGACGAGCGTAAGCTTGCTGTGAAAGAGAATGAGCATGAAAAGGCATACGTATACACCAAGAGAACGAAGCAGATATAAACGGCTTGCTGATGCTAACGCTTTGCGCCCTTCATTTACTTTATTTTATTTCATGCGTTCGATTTGCTTTAGAAGACTGCCTCTGGAGCTGTGATGTTTCCTTGTGAACATGAAAGTAAATTTGGCAATTCATTTCGTATGCTCGCCGGTGCGTACATAATATACTCGCTGATCAATTAATACGTAGTTGTAATTACACAATGAAAAGAGACAACTTATTACAAGGACGCGAACTTTCCATGTTTTACTGCCATTGAAGGCAATAGAAGTACTGGTATATAAAGTTAAAAGAACTATTTGTACTGCATGAAAAGTGGTAATTTTCACAAAAACTACATATATATGTCAACATAATATGCAAGCACATGTGCTTACTAGTTAATGTTGCAAATTACGCCTACAAATATCCCACCGGCGGGCCATTTGCATGCCATAGCATTAGACAAGTTGATGGTTTAAGGTAGGATTCACGGATAACATAACAAGGCTAGCTATATTGTAACAGTTCAACTTTCACATAAGTGAATAAACGGCTTGGCACGGAGCAAGAATTCTTGAGGAGGGAAACAGCGCTTGCTCGGGCTGCCCGATAAGGTCACGCCATAGAGCACGGCGCTGACGCGTCCTCTGTCTTGCGAGGCGGCTCGCGGAGAGAGAGGAAGAGAGAGAAAATATACATTTTTATTACATAATATACAGTGAATATGCGGGAGGGAACCCTAGCTCGGGGTCCCTAAGACGATCTCGGCGACCACACGTGCCCGTTGAACTAGGGCCCGGCGGACCTCGGGAGGCCCGTCGCAGAGGGCATCTTCCCACAGCTCTTTGGTGCGGAGGGGACGCAGGATAGCGGGGAGGGGAGGGAATAATGTGGTGGTGGTGAAAAACTTTATTCGTGTGAAGGCCAAAAAGTGAAATAATATTTAAAATATTAAAAAGCAGCGTTGTGGGCGGCCTTCAGGCTGCCGCTTGTGGCGTCCAGGCAGTGCCTAGCCGCGACGTCCTCCGCCCAAGTCACCAGCCGAGGTTGCAGGTCCGGCCTGGTGCTGGACAAAGCAGCCTCCCACTGCTGCGGACTTCTGAGGTGCCAAGAGGCAGGGGGCAAGTGTGCCGGACAGGAGTAAAATATGTGTTGACAGTTGGCGATGGAGCTGGCACATAAGCGGCAGGTCGGCGAGTACGCTCCGGGGTGGAAGAGGGCAAGACGTGCGGGAGTAAGGAAGGTGTGGGCCTGAAGTTGGCGCCACAGGTGTTGTTGGTGCTGGGAAAGGGATTGGTGTGGTGGGGGGGAAGGTGAGGCGGGAGGGGCGGTAGCCGCGCGGAGAAAGCGAAACGCGCGCGTTGCGCTCTCCGCCAACCGGCGCCAATTCACCGCA